>CAHIKZ030005039.1:0-152500 GCA_903632075.3 Acanthosepion pharaonis | reverse complement strand
ATATATAAAATATATATCGATATAAAAAAAAAAAAATCGTGTCCTTTACGCTACCACGGTTTCTACCAGTGCGGCATGATCAAATTGTAAGAGTTACTCTTGATAATATTAATGATTAAAAGTGCTCTATATTTTTCTTTTTTACTTAAGTCGTTCTTTTACTCAAACGTTGAATTTTTGTAATATATATGTATATATATATATATATATATATATATATATATATATATATATATATATATATATATATATATAATTGAATATATATACATAGGTATGCGAGCGAGCGATCGTATATAAAGTATAATATATATATAATATATATGAATACTTATAGTGTAAGAAGGTAAAATAACAGACATATATACATTAAGCAATACACAGATAACAGACATATATACATTAAGCAATACACATATCTTGGTTAATATATATATATATATATGTGTGTGTGTGTGTGTGTTTGTATGATTGTTTGTGCGCGCGCACGCGCGTTCGCGCGCACCGGCGTACATATGTATGCATGTATATACGTCGGCTTTCTCACCATTTTCTATATCTTAAACTGCCATACATTGTCGTTTTTTAATTAAGCTGCTCCTTTTGGCAAATATTTTTTTGTCACATGTTGAATTTTGTACAGTATATATGTATGTATGTATATATATGTTTGTGTGTGCGTGTGCATATGTATGAATGTATACAATGATCGCTTTCTCACCATGGTTGATTTGTCAGGTAAGTGACTTTTTGGTAATATCAACCTGGAGAGGCGATCATAGGGCGCGGCACCATTGGAAAATGAAAATCATACTACGGGTTAACATAAGAGTAAGACTATTCAAAACAGACAACTGAAATTTTTCAAGATCAGCGTTCCATTTCAATATGATCACGTCGGCGTCACGTGGGCGATGTTTTAAAAACGTATTCCTAAAATATTTGATATTTCCCCTTTTCTAGCAAGATTAATGCTCGACAAACGTACATATAAGTTTTAGATTAAAATAAAGTTCTTTTCATTTTTCATTCAAAATACTATATATTTTGTCTGTTTTGATTAGTCTTACACTTATGTCCATCGTCTTTTCATGTTGAATTAAATATAGTCTAATGTTAATTATGTTTGTGAATATGTCCTGATGATGGTCTATTAGACCGAAACGTCCGACGTTGACATTATATTAACATTAAAACAGCATAATTGCATATTAGGATTTTTGTTTGTTTTTTCCGTATATATATATATTAATCGGTATCACCCCATGTAAGTATGAGTAAAGCCACTAAAACACAAGGAGTTACAGATTGTGGAGGAATTAGGAACGGAAACATTAATAATGAGCGGGAGGAGAGTATTCAGGAGAACAGTAGATAACGATTGACATTACATTTAAATTAAAGTTGGCTGGAAAGCATGGAACCGAAAGGGAGTTCCTCAAGCGAGAATTGCGAGAAAGGAGATTGTAAGCATAGAACTTGACGTCAGTCTAATACTGCGCGTAACATAGCAAAGAGCGATATATATTCTCGGGACAAAATGGGGAATGAGGACAAGGGCGGTCTTCATCTGTCTTAACTTTAAACTGAGCTAGCCACTGACCCAAACCTACCACAATATTCCTAACACCAAAACAACACATTTTTACTTACCGCATCCACCAAAATACCTCATTGTCTCTATGAACATCTTAACTAGTCCGTGAGAGGGACGGGAATAAAAATTAACATAGCGAAGAGCTCATCCGAACAATTACCATGAAAGTATTTATAGAAAAGTCACGGGGAGGTAAACTTACGGTGGTGAGAAAGCAACTGAAGACGAGCTGCCAGATCGGGACCAATAATATTGCTGATTCTTCTTTGGATTTTATCAAGGAGCTCTGGGTAAATAGGAGGGGTACAGGACCATATGTGGCAGCAATATTCTAAGTATGAACGAATGGTAGACTTATAGATATGTAAGATAGATTCTGGAGGGAAAAATTATCACGCACAACACAGAGAACCGACTTTCTTAGCTGCTGACCTATCAATGGATTCAATATAGTCTTTCCACTTCATGTCAGCTGAGAAGTATGTTAAAATGAAACAGGTGAAATCCAGTTGCATGTTGAAAAGATGTTCATTAAAAATTCAGATTTCGCTACTTTGTAAGAGGCTTTTCAAAATACTAAAATATCATCGATGTCTATAAATGCTTAAATATCTCCGGTATTTAGTATTTTTCCTCCATAAAGCGAGCACATATAAAAACCATTGGCCCCCTGTTACCAGCAACAATAGGGATAAAGGCTTCCTACTGTTACAACTGTCTGGTAGTAATGAGGGAGTGGTTTCTTCATTCATATAGTCATTCAACCACTCTCTTTATTTTAAAGAGAGAGAGAGAGAGAACGAGGGAGAGTGTGTGTGCGCGTTTGTGCGGCGTGTGTGTGAGAGAGAGAGAGAGTATATGTGTGGTTGACTGATCCTATAATGATTATCAGCACGAAAATCCGACTCAGTAAACCGAGATTTAAGTTTGGGCTTAGGTTCTTTTATTTGTTTTAAGCGGAGCAGATTCACATTTTCATCTATCTATCTATCTATCTATCTATCTATCTATCTATCTAAACTTAGTCTGTTCTATCTCAGTCTGTTAATATATATATATCTGTCAAACTCCCTGATCCTATCTATCTATCTATCTATCTATCTATCTATCTATCTATCTATCTATCTATCTATCTATCTATCAGGAGCATAGAAGAAACATCAGATATCAGAATTGGTTTGGAAAGGTCTCTGGTTAGAAACAAGAATTGCAGTTGATCTTAGGACTAATTTCATGTTAATGATTCGAGAATAACAAAACCATCTTCGACTTTTGTTAATCGAATATTGATTCTGTAAATAGTATTTTTTTTTCAGATCATCTTCATTGTTTATATATTAAAATTTCCTGTTGGACAAATTAAAAGATAGGCCTATACAGATTGAAAAATAGAAGGTTGTGTGTGTGTGTGGGGGGTGTTCATGTGTACGCAGAACATAGAAAATGACGTATATTTACGACAATTCTGAGCACGCACCCACTACATGGGTATATACGAATTCACATTTACACATACACGTATATCTATGTATAATATGTTTGTAGTTAAATTATGTTTCCGTGTTGTAGGTCAGGGTGCAGGCCCAGATGCGCATGCTCGCATTTTCTCATGCACAAATCTGTTATGAAAAAAAAAAAAAAAGGAAAAAATAAAAGAAATGATTGTAGTTTATTTGGCCAAAGGCAGGTTGTTACACGTCCACACATGCACTTGCACGAAATACCACTCGTTGGCTATAAGCACTGCCATTTGGCCGATTTAAAGAGGCCAGAGGATAAAAAGAAGGCGTTAAGTATCCTTAAGAAAAAAAAGAAAAAAATGGCGGGGGTGGGTTCTTATGTTAGCCGTTTTCTCGTTAATTTTTAGATTTTTGCTCACTTCCTTTTTTATGTTTTTTTTTTAACCTTACCTGTCATTTCTGAAAATCCCTTTCTAAATTCACGATCCTGCTTTTTCTCTTATTTCCCTACAAGAACCCTTGAAAGGACAAAGGGTTCTTTAAGCGTTACGTTACTTTGAATTTATTATTATTATTATTATTATTGTTGTTGTTGTTGTTTTTGTTGTTGTTGTTGTTTTTCTTTGATTTCTGGTGTGTACTTATTTCTTTCCGGGTCCCGCACAGAGACCTAAGTTCGGAAATGGCATCACGACATTTTCCCCTGAGCAATTAAAAAAAAAGAACAACAAAACATATATTTTACATTGATAAATCCCTTCGTAAAGTGTAGGTTGTACTCGTGAGAACAATTTTTTTTCTTTAAGGTATGGGCTTCCAGGAATCCCTTTACTTAGTCTACTGGAATCTTTTCCAACGAATTCGAGGGCTCCAACTACAACAGGGATTGTTGATGTTCCCATGTGCCACATTTTTGAGATTTCGATTTCAAGGTCCTTGTATTTTGATAGCTTTTTGAAGATCTTCAAAAATACATTGCAGTCTGCAGGAACTGCCATATCAATAAGGAGGCAATTTATTATTATTATTATTATTATTTATTTATTTATTTATTGACTTCGGAAGAATTACGTCAACAAAGTGAGGCTGGGTTAGAAATAATCGAAGCCCAGTGTACCTATCATAACACACAGTCTGATTAGCATACATTTTTTAAAAACGTTTTTATGATTATTGAATGAGAGAGCACCGCACAAAGGGAGGCACGGTGAAGTAATGAAAAGCGGCTCGGACTGAGGAATCGTGTATCACGCATGGCACCTGACTGACTGACTGATGTGTCATGCGTGATACACGCTTAGGCAATCATGCGTCTTTCGATACATGACTGACGAGGTAGATTTTTTCCCACAGTAGGTTGCCATTTCTTTCTGCGGTAGACCAGTTGCCATCCAAGGCTATAGAACCCGGTCTGGACTGCTATTTACCCATAGCTAGATGGAAAAGAAGAGGATTCACACCTTTCCCAAGGGTATTAGCACATAAGTGAATGTAATGGATTCGACTGGAATTCGAACTCGGCTCTCCGATTCCTCAACCCGAGCCGCTATCCATTCTGGGTTACAAATATATGAAATCAGATATCCTCATCATGGCACCCGGTTTGATGAGGGCATATCGGTAACATTATTATTATTATTATTACTGAGATAGAAATGCACCAACAAAGTAATACCGGTTCCCTGTGTTATCACCGAAATAAGCAACGTCGATTCTGTTCAGTACCTAGATGGGTGACCACTTGGGAATACCAGATGCTATAAACTTGGATGTGTGCGGGTGGTGAAATGAATAATAGGTTGGCATTTTTAATCGGAGAACCGAGTTTCGATTCCAGTTGGGTTCGTTATATTCCTTTACGCGGAAATAACATTAGGAAAGTTATGAATTCATTTCTTCTCCACTAGCTATGGATTAATTAGTAAGATTTGTATCAATAAAACCATCCTCCGCCACCTCCAAAAAAATTATTACAATCTATATTTTCTGGCTTTAAATAACTTGCAAAGGGTTTATAAGCTGTAGTAATTGAATCAATCAATCAAATCTCACAAAATGATGTCAGAGTACAAATATAGAAAGCCTATCATGATACCCAGTTTGATAAGTGTAAATCAAGCACGTTATCATTATTATTGCTTGAGACAGCAGTACCCTAACAAAGTAATGTTAGGGTACGAATATGGGATGCCCACCATGATACCCGGCCTCATAAGGGTAGCTCGAGCATGTCATTATTATTATTGTTTGAGACAACGACACGCAAATAAGGTGAATTTAGCGTACAAATATGGGAAGCACACTATGACTCTCAGTCTGATATGTGTACACCGGGCACATGCATCACAGCTAAAGATGTGCAGTATGGTAGCATGTTATGATAAATGTCGTGCATAATCTAGTTGGAAATATTTTCAAGTCTTGTAATCCAGTTCGCCCACTTGGTTTCCGATTGAGAGTTTTCCCAAATATTTATGTAAGACTCTTAAGTCGCCTTGGTTGCCTCATATTTTAAACTTAGGAAAACAACCCTGTCAACATCCGACCATGCTGCTACTCTCGCCCATGAACTGAGATGCACAGTGCGTCAGCCTCTAATGGACATGCCGAACTGGTTAGAGTCAAGCAACTGATACGCAGGCATGTGTTACTGAACAGTTAGTTTACTGTAGCCAATTTTCATTCAGCAAGACAAATTATATGCATGCTAACCCCGCCTAACAATTAAGATCAGAAGTCAGGAGTTCCGCGACTTTTATTATTATTATTATTTTCTTTGATTTCTGGCGTTTACACATTTCTTTCCGGGTCCCACCCAGGGACCTAAGGTTAGAAATGGCATCATGACACTTTTCACTGACAAAAAAAAAAAAAAATTACATAGATAAAGCCCTTCGTAAAGTGTGGGCTGTACTTGTCAGAACAATTTTTTGTATCTCTTTGAGGCATGGACTTCCAGGAATCCCTTCAATTAGTCTACTGCAATCTTTTCCAACCAGTCCTAGGGCTCCAGCTACAACAGGGATTGTTGATGTTCCCATATGCCACATATTATTATTATTATTATTATTCCTTTCTTAATGAGATAGTACGTACGCTACCTCCTACCAATAGCTAATAAATGATGAACAATTACATTTTAATCGCGAGTAAAGAAGAAAGAGGAAAGAATCAATAGCTTCATCTACTGCAAGGAAAGTTGGCTCTCTGTGTTGCGCCAAAAAGTTTTTTCTCGTCTGAGTCCATCCTTGAAATCTATAAATCAACCATCCGACCTTGCATAGAATATTGCTGTCATATATGGTCTAGTGCTCCCGCTGTACGTCTCGAGGTCCTTGACAAAATCCAGAGACAAATATGCAAGATGATAGGTCCTGATCTGGCATCTAGTCTACAATCGTTATCCCACAGACGTGCTGTGGTTTCCCTCTGTCTCTTCTACAAGTATTTTCACGGCAACTATTCTGACGAGCTACTTTCGCTGGTTCCCGGACTGCATGAATTTAAACGAGCTACCAGGCTGGCATCTCGGTCTCATCCTTTCACTGTCAAAACGGTTAAATGTAACCATCTCTTCTACTCAAACAGCTTCTTCTCCCGCACTTCCCGTCTGTGGAACTCCCTTCCTCTTACTTGCTTCTCCGATGACTATAATCTTCAAATATTCAAGTGTAATGTCAATCGACGTCTGACACCCTGAGGTTGTTCCCCGTCCTTCTCTTTATCCTTTCCTCAAACACGCCTCTTTACTCTTGTTCTCAATCATACGTAACCCCCACCTGCGTGCTAGTGGCACTCCTGCCTGGCATGGTGTGAATTTTTTTTTTTAAAGAGGTCACAGTGGAGTAATGGATAGCGGCTAGGATTGAGGAATCGGTTCGAATACATTACCTTCACTTACGTGCTAATATCCTTGGGAAAGTATGAATCCTCCTCTTCTCCCCACAGCTATGGGTAAATATATTCTATAGCTTTGCATGGCAAGCCTAACCTCTACCGCAGAAAGAAATGGCAACCTACTGCGGGAAAAAATCTGCCTCGTCATGTATCGAAATGATCGCCTAAGCGTGTATCACGCATGGCACATATGTGAACTGAAAGAAGAAAAAGACATATTGAGGTAAAAGGTGATAATCCTCAGGCGTTTAACGTCTGTTCATGAAAACCCACAATTTTCATTTGTAAATGACCTGCATTCATATTTTGTAAATGCTAATGCATATTGTTTTGTTAAATTTGTCAAGTTCTAATATTTAACATGCAATAAGCCTTTTCAAGCGTAATTTATTGTCGCAGAATTCGCAAGAAGTTTATTCAATCATTAACTTAAGAATTATGAAAAAAATTCAAACAGCGAAACTGTGAAATGTTCATGGATATTTCCGTTATCATTATTATTATTATTATTATTAATAGTCCAATTTCAAGGGCAAATATTTCGTGTTTGTATCGTTAAACCCATTAAGAAATCTGGACAAAAAAAAGAAAGAGAGACTGAAAGAGATTCATGAAAAACTAAAGAATGTTTCCCATTAATAGCTGGCGGACGTCTGAATGAACAAGCCACAACAAAACAATACTGAAAGAATCAGAAGCCGGTTGGAAGAGAAGTGGGAAGGAGTAGAAAGAAAGTGGATGCGAATGTGAATGTGTGCGTGTGCGCGCGCGCGTATGTGTGTGTGTGTGTGTCTGTGTGTGCCAGCGTGTGTTCGGAGCAAACCCGAGGCAATAAAAGTACCACGATTGATAGAAAATATTTTCACTGCCTGCAACACTTTCTAGTTATTCCTTTTTCCATGCTCTCGAACCACCCGTCTTTCCAATTTGTCAAGTGTCCTTTATGCCGTAAAGGCGCGGACGATTATAGCTAACCCATCCTTTGAATTGCCATTTTCACCTTCGCAATGAACGGGTGTCTCACAGGAAGCCCCCTCTTTGGGACTTAACCCAGACCTGAAGTGAATCTCAAGCCAAAAAATGGTTGGTTCCTTTCCCTGTACCGCTTTAATAAGTACCTGACCTCATCTGCTGTCCTCTGCCTTTACAAGAGCCACATCAGGCCGAAAATTGAGTACCGCTGCCATATATATGCTGGAGCTGCATAGTCTTAACCTTCCAGTCTTGACAGAGTCCAAAAGCGGCCCCACCTCCTTGTGGGTGATGAATTGCTTTCCATCCTACAACCCCTTTCCCACGGATAGAACATCTCAAGCCTCTGGCTACTCTATCGCTATTTGGACGGAAAGTATTCAGACGAACTACGTTCCTTAGTTCCATCAGTTATAATCTTCTTGGCTAAGACCTGTCATGCCATGCACGTTATAGCCGACCACCCGCCTTCCCTCCGTATTCCATTGTTTAGATGTAAGTTTCAATCAAGCAGCAGCTTCTCCCGAATGGCTGCTTTGTGGAACCTATTCCCAAGAGGATGCTTTCCTGGTCGCTACAATCTTAACCTATTACCATGAAAGTATTTATAGAAAAGGCACGGGGAGGCAAACTTACGGTGGTGAGAAAGCAACAGAAGACGAGCTGCCAGATCAAGACCAATAATATTGCTGATTCTTCTTTAGGAGCTCTGGGTAAATAGCACGAGAACCGGACCATATGTGGTAGCAATACTTATTTTTAATAATTTTTCATCCCATTCAAGGAAATAAAGCCACTAAGACGCAAGAGGTAACTGAGTATTAAGGAATATGATGAAAAATACATTATTAAGAATTAAGAAAACAGAAGATTCGTCTGTTGTTAATCTTTCTCTAGAAGCCATCTTCTTTTTTCCTTTGCTACAAGCTGTCTTCTTATTACTTCCTTGCAAGCTCCCTTCTTTCTTCTTCTCTGCAAGCCTTCTTCTGTCTTTTTTGTAAGACCTCGTATTTCTCCTTCACTGCAAGCCCACTTTCTTCTCCCCCCCTCTTCAAGCCTCCTTCTTTCCCCTTTTCGGCAAGCGCTTTATCTGTATACCCCCCCACACCTTCTCTACAACCCTAATTCTTTTTCCCTATCTGCTTCTATCTTTTTTACTTTCATCTATAGACTGACTGTTCACCACTTTCCTACTTTCTTTTGGAAAAAAAATCGATCTCAGCTATTCTGGTATATCGACATATCTCACATTTTTTTCGGGGCAAAATGAACGTTCCCCAGCAACGCTTGTTAATTTTCGGATTTTTTCCATTCACCTACACTCATTAATTTTTTATTAATCCCATTAACCCTACACAACAAATAAATTTGCTGGAAATTTTTATTTTGAAATATACTGCGGTGGAACACTCTTGCATTGCAAACTTTCTTTTAATGAAATATCTTATATGTTCGATTCACTTCAACTACAAACCTTATAGTTGTGTAGGAACCTACCACCCCTCTTGAAGATGAACTCGTCTACAAACAAGGACGTTAGATAGTGGCATGTCAAAAGACAGTGTCGAAGAAGTTCTTGAGCTGAGTTAGTTATAGACTACTTAGGCGATATCTGTACCAACTTACCAACCGAATAAACCCCATTTTATTGTTACATGTTATTTGGCGTTTGTTATTACCCCCAACCCCAAATTAACCCCAAATTAACATCATAACACTTATAAATATGGCGGCATTCAAAAATGTCCTCATCTTTATTGTCATATTCACCATATTTTGGCCGTTGTACGCTCCGGCCTTCGGGTGGACACCTGAGCCAGTGGATAAAAGCGTTGGTTGAAGTAATCCAGAAGTGACTTGACCCAAAGATACCTGGCCACAGCAGAGGTGAACTAAAACTTGGAGAGTTACTAAAGGGAAATAACTGAAACTAACATATCCAGAAAAGGCATGGCACGTGGAACTAGAACACTCTACCCCGTGGACTAAATAAATTGTTGGATTCGAAATTCCAACCTATATATATTTTGAAGGTCGTCGCGTACAACGGGCGAAATGTGAATATGTCACTAAAAATGAGGACAAGAGTCCGAACAATGTAAGTATAGAGTGATTTTTAGTTTCATTTTGAGGTATTATTTTGGGTATATATTATTCATTTGTGGGCCATTGACGAACATTCATTTATATTGTAACGTTGGCAAGACATCAAGGAAATTATTTTCTATTTTCCCCAGTCACCCTCATTATTAGAGCCCACTGTTTATTACCAATCATTATCAAAGCTGTTTCAACTTGAAAGCATAGTTCTCATCTTCAGTATCGTTGTTTGCTTCCGAGCATGACCATCTTCTCGGGCTCATTTGTCAGTATTCAGCACCCACAGAGTTAAACTGTAGTTTATACTGCAATTATGTGTTTATTAACTTACCCCACGGCCGGTGCATACGATCCACAACCCCCCCACTCTTGATATTAAGCCTGATTGGGGCCACCGGGTAATGTTTTGTGACCTTCGCTGTTTTATCAATATTTGCTTTTTTCTACCTACATTTATGTAAGTTACAATTGAAACTAAGCACAACTGACAAAGGATGAAAACTATTAGCCAATCTTAATATCATTCTAGGGTTTTTTTGTTTTGCCCGTGCTATGTCTCGAAAAAAAAAAACACGATATAAAATTCACTGTTTTTTTTATCCATAACATAAAATGTGTTAAAATTCTTCAACATTTTAACAAAAAAAAAATCTGAAGTTAATGTTAAAAATTGCCACAAAACATTGTTGATTTATTCAAGATGGAATGATCTATTATGACAGGTCTCTAATTTGTATTTAGATATATTGTATCTAATTAAAAAATTTTCCAGTCGAATTGTTCACCTGTATTGCATATGACCCATTACTGAACATAATTAGGTTAAAATAAATTTTTAGTTTCTTATTTTGGGACGTTGTTGGGCATATATTATTCATTTGTGGGCCATTGACGAACATTCATTTATATTGTAACGTTGGCAAGACACCAAGGAAATGTTTTCGAATTTGTAAGACATTGAATATCATTTATTTTTAGTTTTATTTCATCGAGGTCATATTATAGTTTGAAAGACATGTGTTTAATTATTTCGAAACCCTACCCGTTTATTAGATTTTCTATTTTTTCCAAAACCACCGTTTATTACATTTTCTCTACTTCATCATTTATAACAACATCGACATTTCTATTTCGCTCCCGAGAGTAGGGCTATCATTAATGTTTTGGACAAGTAAATTTATTTTGTTCGTCTGCATTTCTTCGTTATACTCTACAGGACTCCTTTCTTCTTTGTAGCTCATTTCTTTTCTCTCTGTAATCCCTCTTCACTTATCTTCTCAGCGTGCCCTCTATCTTCTTTGCAAGCCCCTTTCTTTCTTTTGCCGAAAACCTCTTCTTTTTCTTCTACAAGCCCTCACGTGTCTCCTTCTCTGCAAGACCTCATCTTTCCTCTTCTGTAAGTATACGTCTTTCTTCGTTGCAAGACTTCATCTTTCTCTAATCTGTAAGCCCACTTCCGTCTTTTTAAATCCTTTTCTTTCACCTTCTTCGCAATCCCTCTTCTTCATAAGAACTTTTCTTTATTCTATGCAAGCCCCCACTTCTTCCTTCTTCGTAAGACCTCTTCTTTCTCCTTCTCCGAAATACCCCTTCTTTCTTCTTCGTAAGACGTCTTCTTTCTTCTCTGCAAGCCCCCTTTCTTCCTTCTTTGTAAGACCTCTTTTTTCTCCTTCTTTGAAAGACCCCTTCTTTCTTCTTCGTAAAACCTCTTCTATCTTCTCTGCAAGTCCCCCTTCTTTCTTTGTAAGACCTCTTCTTTCTCCTTCTCTCATTGTCTGCTTCTTTCTTGTCTATTTTGCCTCTTTCTCTTGGAGAAGTTGAAATACCTGATAATTATACGTAGAACCATTTTTCAAATATGGCTGCCGGCAGTTGGTATCACTTTGTGCTAATGACATTGCAAGTTTTGACTTCTGCGCTTTTTTCAAAAGTAATTTCCATAATGGAATGTTAGATGGCCGTCTTGTAATTTAAAACCTTTCTTCCCGTGGTTTGTTATTGGTGTATGCCTGCGTGTGATTGCTTTTATTGACTGTGTGATCCTATGATAAATTTTCTAACAAATCAGTTACGTCCATGGATTGTTTTCTATTTGTTTCATACGATTTTCAGTCAGATGTCTCTCGATTGACGAGGCGGAGAGTCTAAAATATTGACCCCACCACCGCCAGTCACAAATGCATTGAATCTTGCTCAGACTAAAAACTTTGTCAGGCAGAAGCATGAGTAAAAATAATGTATTCTGGCAATTCGTTTCAGAGTGCACCAGTCTGCTAGGGTGGCTTGTTAATCCCCGTTACATACACCTGCTCGAACATTTGTGTTTCACTAGCACGCACAGAGCCAAACTTTGGCTTATACTGCAATTATGCGGAGTATACCTTAATTACTAAGGAAGAACGCATGATCAGCAGTTGAAAAAAAGTTAGTATTTTGAAACCCTCAGTCACGATGACTTGCGAATTGAGGCTACATAATATTCTCAGTATCCATTTGTAGAACCACCTTTCTGTCGTTTCAAGTTTCTTCTTCGTCTGTGGGAAAATTGTCCAGCATTCACTGTTATATAGGAGAACTGGTACTAAATAACAGTTCAGTACTATTTTCTTTGTTTTTAACATCAGTATACAATATCAGTGTGACGCATTATAAATTCAGAATTTTTACATGGCAACAGTGCCGTGATGTCACAACGTAGCGAGGTTTCGAGAGCGCCACCAGAAAGTACTACACTTCAGTAGTTGTCTAGCCACTGACGCACGAGGGGCTTAGTAATCGACGGGTCTTCAGAAGACGATCGTTGGGCGACTGTTGTGGAGAGACTTCGCGCCGACCCCAAAGTCAAGGAAATCATTCATTTCTTTAAATACACTAAAACCATGGTCTGCGACCCTGCAAAAGCGTATGGGACTTCAGAAGACTAGAACAATTTCAGGTCAGAACGTAAGACGCTCTGTCTCCACAAGGACGCTCAAGATCGTCGTCGAGGTTGTCACGGAGAACCTCAGCAAAAGCATTTGGAAAATCCCGAAGGAAATTGGCACCAGCAGACGAACAATCGGGCGTATTGTCAAGGAGGACTTGAATTATAAATCTTATGTTCTTAAGAGGCGCCACTTGCTCACCGCGCCAGACGCAATCTTTTCGACTATTTTGTGTGGAGCATCTCGGAGGGAGGTGAACAGCACCGAAGAGGCTCTTAACGCAGGTATCAGGGACGCCAGCTTCAACATGGACAGGGACGCTGTCGCTAAGTCCTGCTCCGGGTTCTGGTCACGCCTGTGGTGGCTTCCGATGGTGGCCACATTTAGTGATTTTTCTACCTTATATATGTGCCTATGTATAAAGTTTAATTGAAATATATTAATTTGTTATATAAAAAAGATGTTTTATTATTGTTTTTCAAGGATTTATCTGTACCACACTGTATTTATACAAAATTTACAAAAAGCTTTAAAAATAATTCTATTTATTTCTGAATAATTTCCGATATTTTCCTATAATTAACTGTTTTTTATGTTTTAAATAACATTTAAAAACTCAATGATGAGAACTGTAATAAAAGCTAAGCATATAAAGTTAATTTATACATATTTTGCTCTTGAGAATTCACAATAAAAATATTAAACACTATTTGTTTACTAGTTTGTTTATTTACAAGAATAATTTTATACATTCCAAAAATTAATACACTTACAACTAATGTAATAAGTCCGACTTTACCAATTTATGAAGAAATAAACATGAAAACATTTTTTATTCATAAATTTATAAATATTTACTAAATTATTAAAATATGAAAACCATCTATAAGGGAAATCATTATTTACCATTTTATAAAGATCGAATCAATTGACAATTTGACAATCTTTCCAATAAATACTGTATATCTTCTTTTTTGATTAAACTAATGCTGATGTACTGTAGGATTTTTAAAAACAAGAGCTATAAAAATAAAAGTAAAAACAATCCGCGGTAGAAAGCTTAATGAGGTCAGCTAAATTATACGTCTAGATACACTGGATATCTGAAATTTAAATTTAAAACTGAGCCTACCTGTACCACTAACTTTTTTTTGGTAATGTTGTGACCGGTGTTCATTGTTTTTCCCCTACTATATGTAGATTAGACTGTCGTTACGTAAGAGATTATTTTGTCATTAGATTACCCACTGTTAGTCTGATATGTAGACATTTTCTAAATGTCCGGGATTTTTCATAAAAAAGTGTCCTCCGACAGGAATCGAACCTGCATCCTAAACGGAACACTCATATAGCCTGACGTGCTATACCATTTAGCTACAGAGGAAGCGTCTGGTTAGCAAAGTCAAATTACTGTTTTTAAACAAGAAATTCCCCGTGATTTTTCTCGAACGCTCTTATCTGCTCGAAGCGTAGCTTAACGTAAACAAATCACATCATATGTTATAAAAAGTCCGACAATTATTTTAATATATTTTCTGTTTATACGTTATTTTTTATAGATACAAATATTTATGTAAATGCTCTGTTTATAAAAAAAATATTAATTGCATTAATTGCATAATGCCAAGCAGTACAGCATACCGTTTCAAAATTTCTGGCGGAGTGAATTGCGTCATGGAACTCTCTTTCGTACAGTCGGTGCCCAACTGACCCAACAATACTGTAAAGTCGATAAAATCAAAAACAAGCAATGCGCATGCGCGGAATTAAAAATATAAAATGACAAAATTTTACCCATTGTACCCTGTACACACACACACACACACACACACACACACACACACACACACACACACACACACACACACACACACATACACATATATATATATATATATATATATATATATATATATATACAGAGAGAGAAGGAATTAATACATTTTATTTATGATCTTATTACTTTAAACGTCATATTTAATGGCTACACGTGTTTTAACAGTGTAAATCTATGTCTACCGGCCTTGAAGGCACTTGGGGGAAGTCTTAATAAAGATAATGTACCTTACGACAGGGTTTGTATACCCCTCTCCTTATCGGTCCGAACTCCGCAAGAAGGTACCTTTTTTTTTTGACTCTCAATTACACCGACCGGTAGCCGTAAATTTATTATTATTATTTATCTCTCTCTCTCTCTCTCTCTATATATATATATATATATATATATATATATATATATATATATATATATATATATATATATATATATATATATATATATATATATATATATGTTCTCTCTCTATCGATCCCCTCTCATCTATGATAAGAATATAGTTTAAAATATGCAATTTCTATATATATTATTTATATATTATATATGCGCAGTAATTATTGGAAAGCGCTCAATATCAGTGAGAGAGCTAACATATTTATTTTCGTTGATGTGAGTTTGCATCACATCAACGCATATATATATATATATATATATATATATATATATATATATCTATTATTCATTCATCTATCTATCTATCATCTATCTATACATGTTCATATCTATCTATCTATCTTCGTTTGATTGTATCTATCTGTTGTATGTCGGTCTGTATATGTGCGTCTAATTTGTGTGTGTGTCCGAGCATTCTGTGTCTTATTATCTATGCCTATTAATGTACAGAAGTGTTTCTATTCATATCCATGTGTATCTATATGTGTATATGCACCTATGTGTTCACGCGTATGCGCGTGTTTAAGGCATGCGCGTGCGTCTATACGAAGTTGTGTCTATGTGTTCTAGATCGTTATTGAGAGTGGGTCAGTCGGCAGGCAACTCCACCTTAATTTCGTTCACTGACGCGTGCATCACACCCAAGAGATTGGAATGACCAGAACGAGCCTGTGCCCACCCCGCCTCAAACATGTATAGACGTGATCGTGTACCTGGACGAACCGGGCCGGGTGACACCTCTTAATGACATCAGAGAAGGTAATAAATAGTCGCCTAGGAAGAGATAAAATTTACAGCTCAACTCATCCGCCATTGTCCCATTTGAGTATTTACATTTTTTAAACGTGCAATTCTTCTTCTTTATGTGCCGTGTCCCTTCAGGACGTAGGCTATCATGGCTCTCCCCAATTTCCTGATCAGCCCAGCATGTGGGAAAAATCGTATCATAGGTAAATATATACCTGTGAGGAGAGAAATTCCTTGAACGAACTTGGGGGAAGAAGAAAGAAAGCCACCAAACACACACTCACTCGCCGGCAATAAACTGACGATATCCGTAATTAAAATTGTTGTTTATTTAAACAACAATTTTAATATGCGTAAATTGACATGACTTCTTGAGATAGGGCGTGTTTTCCTATTGTTTACCTTTTAAATTCAAAGTTTTTCTTCTTAGAATGACTGCTATTTATCCCATGGGTCACCGCCTGCAATGTACTATATATATATAGTACATTGCACGGTGGAGTAATGGATAGCGGCTTGGATTGAGGAATCGTAGAGCCTAGTTCGAATTCCAGTCGAATCCATTACATTCACTTACGTGCTAATACCCTTTGGAAAAGTATGAATCCTCTTCTTCTCCCTCCAGCAGGACAGACTGGGTTCTATAGCCTTTGATGGCAACTGGTCTAGGAGAAGGACAACTCTGAATTCAAAACCTGCAGAGGGTCGTTTGATTTGAACCTTGTGGCACTTAGTGCACCAGGTCTCTGTATTCGTCCTTTCAAAAAGTGTGGATGGTCCTGCACGAAACCTTCACCACTATAATCAAATCTCATGTGCCGTTGTAGGGCTGTCCGTTTCCTGAAAACTGATCTGCTTGACCCTCATACGTCGAATATCGACGGGAGAGTCGAATATATATATATATATACATATATAATAGCTGTCCATTCGTATTCGAGGAAACCCGTCTACTATGCAGACTCTTACTCGGGAACATTTGTGTTTGTTCAACACCTACACGATACACCTGTGGTTTATACAGCAACTATGCTGAGAAGAACTTACAGTTTCAAGGGGAGAGCGTGTTATCTAGAATGATCAACAATTTGAACAACACCAGCACACTCAGACCCTCGGTCGCGATGACTTGCACAGCTATCGACGACCCCAAGGGTTCCGTCTACCCAATTCCACTCACCAAACTTGGGTCAGCCCGTGGTATGGTTTTCAGGCACTTTCCAAAGGTGACGCACGCTGGGATCATCCTCCCTCCATAGAAAGCTGTGAAGAGCCATAACAACCCTCACCCTAAAGGGACACGTCACATAGAAGAAGTATGAGTATTTCTAACTTCTTGTTTTTTTTTTGTTTTTTGTTGGGGGTGGTTCGAACATAACCATGCGTTCAATTCTCAGGTATGAAAAGTAGGAAGACATTACTTAGAAGTCAAGATAAGCTACAAGGAGCACCACCAATCATCCATCTTATAAGATGGAAAATATCATACGACTATCTATTTACACTATTTACATCGCTCATCCTTATTGCTATATTCACGATGTTTCGGCCATTGTACGCTCCGGCCTTCTTCAGGTTATATACTTTGGAATTCCGAACTCTTTATTTAGTCCACGGGTGTAGATTGTTCTAATGCCACGTGCGATGCCTTTTTTTTTTGATATCTCAGTTTCAGTTAATTCCCTTTAGAAGAAGGCTGGAGCGTACAACGGCCAAAACGTCGTGAATATGACAATAAAAATTAGAATAGTCTGAACGATGTAAATAGTGTAATAGTTATCTCAGAAATATAGACAGATGCGACTATCTTTTGAACATGTGAATAATGAGGATGTTTTGAGGTATGTAGGAACTACAAGGTAACGTATACTTACAATCAGAAGGAGACAGTTTAAATTTCTGGAACACACAATGCAGATAGAGGGCTGGGAGAATTTAACACTCACAAGGTAAAATAAATGCAAGAGAAGTGGGGTTAAACAACGAGTAACCTCTTTAGCGAGTTTTAGTGAATGGCTGACAGAACAAGGACAGAAAATATTGAGAACGCGGTAACAGTTATTTAGAGCACACAAAAGACAGGAAATTGTGGAGAACCATCAACGCCTACGGGACATGATATATACAGAAGAAAAAAGGAAGATTCTTTTGTTTTGGTTTTTACTATGCGCAGTTGCGAGTGAATTTTGTTTAACTGTAATATCTTTTATTGACCATCCGAATTGATCAATAAATAAGCAGAGCATTACAACTCACATTTCAGAAATAATAATAATAAAAAAAACGAAAGTATTTTTTTTAATCCATTTGCTTTTGTTTTTTCACATTGATGAATGCGCATGCGTGTCGGTAAATGCTTTTGAGCAGAAAGCGTTTCTATTAAAATTTTAAGTAAATGTTCTCCGCCCCCTTTTTTTTATCTTCTTTTAAAAGCAATATTTTGATGACTACCTTTTTATCTTCAGGAGACCGTAATATACGATTAAGCCTGTTTTCAACCATTATTATTTTATATTAGAAGGCGATGAAAACTGCTACCGGAAGTATCATTTGCAAGAGAAGCTCGTAATCTTGTC
This sequence comes from Acanthosepion pharaonis, assembly GCA_903632075.3. Lineage (NCBI taxonomy): Eukaryota > Metazoa > Mollusca > Cephalopoda > Sepiida > Sepiidae > Acanthosepion > Acanthosepion pharaonis. The sequence continues at coordinate 133,997 of CAHIKZ030005039.1, read as the reverse complement.
AAAGTGAGCGCCACAATACTCATAGTTGATGATGTATTTACTGAATTTAATTGTGCGATATTTGTTCCTTGGTATGAATGTTCCAGTCTCTAGATAGTATTCTGATGATACTCCTTTTTAATGAGTGAAATAAATCATGTTTTATTGACTGATTCGTTTTCTACGGCTTATCAACCTTTTGCAGGAAATATTTTTAGATTGTAAGAATTTTTTGTATGATTATAACGATTTTGTGATACAAGTTTTACTAATTAACTCATAGCTGGGGAGGGAAGTGATGGATTCCTACCTTTCGGGAAAAGTGAACGTAACACACCTAGCTGGAATTGGAACTCGGCTCTCCGTTTAACAATTCCAAACCATTATCTATTACACCATCCGCACACCCAAGTTTACAGCACCTGCACATCCAAGTTTACAGCACCTGGTATTCCAGAACGATCACCCATATAGATACTGACCAGGATCGACATTGCTTAATGTCTGTGTTCTTACGTGAACTAGTGTCTCAACGTGATATGGTCGTAAGCGTGAACCATGTTTTGCATTACAGACTAACAGATGACTCTTAAATGAATAGCAGACATTTATTTTTACTAAAATTTCGTCAATTTTTGGATTTGTTTTTAGTATTGTATGAATTTGGAATATTATTCTTTCCTCATAAATAACAAATTCTGGTTTTGATTTTTTGAATTCTTCGAAGAATTTTTCCATATTTTCAAATTCTCAGAAGTGTTCAGCTGAAAATGGATGAACGAATTTCAAAATGGAAAAACTAAATTAAACTTACTCGTATCGGAACGTATAATGATAAAGAGAAGGGATCAGACTAAGCACGATTCCATGCTCAGTGGTTAGGCGATTTAAACGAGGCATCCCGATGCAAGCTTTCATCATGAATCTATCTGTCAAGCCCTAGTTTTGCTGCAGCAGATGGTGTCCGCTGAAGTGTGTGTGCCATGGAGTGGTCACACATGGACCATCTCAAACAATTCGGAGCCAAAGGTTTCAGACTCAAAGATCGTTCTTCTCAAAAGAACCAATTGGAGAAGAAAAGTCTACGAGAAAACATCCTTCGAAAACCCCAGAAGACAAATAGAAGAGACGAAGGGACCCCAAAGAAAAGCCAGACTTCTGCATCCCCCTGAACCCTCCTAGCCTACCATGCAGTGGCTGCAGACTTTTCTTCAAATCCAACATAGGACTTCTTTTCACACAGCAGTCTATGAGCAACCCAATACTCGGCAACGGGTTCTGCCAACGAAAACTGTTCTCTTGTGTCGTTTTTTTATATATAATATCAGTATTCTTGTAGCGTTTCTTTTATTTTTGCATAATAAAAAGGTCAAACCAATCATACATCGGTTACATTTAATTTCTTGCTAATTTGGTTTTAACCAAAACTAGTGAAAATTAGTGTTAACCCAAAGAAAGTTGGTAAAATTTGCAGGATATACATATATTTGTACCAGCAATATATAATATTATTTTCATCTTATAATATATCTCCTTATCAAAACACACACACACGCACACACACATTATATATATATATATATATATAACTGTATATTTAGGCAGCAATCCTTCATTTATACATGTTTCATTAAAAACGACAGACAAGATACTACGGTTAAGTTTTCTATTTAATTTTTCTTGTGTTTCTTTTCTGGACAAAGAGTGTGTAAGAACTGTCCAAATGTTTTATATTTCCGAGCGCTTTCGGCTATACCTTTAGCCACTATCAAGGATGATTCGATTTCCAGCTTAATTGAGTGTGTGTGTTCTGTGTATGTATCAGTGTGTGGTAGGGATGTTTTTAATTTCCGAATACGGTCAGCACATTGTGGCTTTGTTCGTAGTTCATATTGTTAAGAGTTGGCTTTTACTTTTTTATTATTAAAGCTTCCATTATTTTTACTCTTTTTTTTGCAGGTGGATGCAGTTAATATATGTGTGTTTTCTACTAGTATGTTTTTAATGGAGTCTGGTAAATTTGTGTGTGCGTTTAAATGGGTTCTAATGGAGCTGTGATCAGATAGGTGTAATGTAAGACGTTTGGATAAGCATGTGGTTGAACCATCGAATCATCCTTGATAGTGGCTAAAGGTATAGCCGAAAGCGCTCGGAAATATAAAACATTTGGACAGTTCTTACACACCCTTTGTCCAGAAAAGAAAGCTCTTGTTAGAACACAAGAAAAATTAAATAAAAAGCTTAACCGTAGTACCTTGTCTGTCGTTTTTAATGAAACATGCATGCCCACGTGACGACGACGTGATCATATTTAAACGGAACGCTGATCTTATAAAAGATTTCAGTTATCTGTTTGGATTGGTATTGCTTTTATGTCCATCGTCTTTTTCTTGTTGAATTAAATATAGTCTGATGTTAATTATGTTTTATGAATATGTCCTGAAGATGGTCTATCAGAGCGAAACGCCCGACTTTGACATTAAACATTAAAACAGCATAATCGCATATTAGGATTTTTTTTGGATTTTTCAGTATATTTTTCTTCATATATATATATATATATATATAATATATGTGTGTGTGTGTGTATATATAAATATAGATAGATAGATAGATATTACAGAAAGGTTCATGCTGAAGGCCCGAGAGCCACTCGAGGTAGAGGGTTACGTTAGGAGGCAGTTTGTACGGATTGTCGGGGAAGATAACGGTTAACCCTGGACTTAAACAGCTTAAGATTTTAGTGATCGGGGAAGCATTAGTTGGTCGAAGGAAAGAATCTATTCTAGTGGAAGTTACTTTTCACCGATGGAATACGGAGGGAATGTGGTTTGCTAAACTGTAAATGACATGACGGGTCCTTGCTGTGAAATTTAGGGCTGATATATATATATATATATATATATATATATATATATATATATATATATATATATATGTGTGTGTGTGTGTGTGTGTGTGTGTGTGTGTGTATGTGTGTATGATATAACGATATATAATTTTGTTTAATTGTATATATCAACAAACAGTATTTAGAAAAATAGTACGATAAATTGGAAAAATATAATTTGGTGAGTGTCAGATTTCGTTATGCAAACAAAATATCATGTATTTTGTTTTATTTTGTTATATAGGAATAGTGTCGCTGTCGACACTTATGTTTGAACATAGATCGCCAGTTAGCGAACACAAGCGATCTCATTATTGAATTAAGTAGACCACATGACCATAGAGGAAACGCATAAGTAGAAAGTAGCGTGACGTCTAAACGATCTGCTATTTCTAGTCTATCCTCTATTACTATACGGATCATCATTTCTAGTCTATCCTCTATTACTATACGGATCATCATTTCTAGTCTATCCTCTATTACTATACGGATCATCATTTCTAGTCTATCCTCTATTACTATACGGATCACCATTTCTAGTCTATCCTCTATTACTATACGGACCGCTATTCTCTACTCTGTCCACTAAACTATCTCTTATATTATTATCGAGCAAGTACTATTAGTGCGAGTGATATTCGAACCAGCATTGTTCAACGGCGTTACTATAGTTGTATCTGCGATTATAAAGTCTCTACTACAACGAGCATTACGAAAGTGACAACGAGTATTCGTTGACATCACAAAAGTGGCACCAATTGTTCAGTGACATTATAAAATATCTATAAATAAATCCGAAGGATATTTGCCAGAGAAACATATATATGGATAACATAATATCCCATATTATTGACTAATTATTATTTTATTTTGCATGTTAATACGGGTTCCTAGATATTCTTTAATATTAATCACTCTATTGATTTTATTAACTTTTCTACTGTTTCAACTTAAACATTACTGCATCAGTTTAATTATATCCTTTGTTTCAATGACATGTTTTTCATTCGCATATGCATCTCCTTTAATGAGGAAACACAAGTTTTCTATCGGATTAATATCTAAGGAGTCTTGTGTTGGGAGTGCATTCTATTAATCGGATATGTTTAAAAATATCTTTTTTGCAAGGTAAGCAATAGTCAGCTTTGCAGAATGTGAAAGTGTACTCTAAAAGAGTACTTTGAATATTTAGAGTACGTTAAATTTTCTTTGTTGTGATCCGTACTACTTAGAAAAGGTCTTGTTTAAAAGAAGTGTCAGAATTTCTCAGCATTTATCTTTTCGCCATCGTCATTTTTCGAGGGACCTATAATATTACTGCTTACGATACTAGGCCAACATATTTCTCACACGTCCACCTGTTTCCTTCTAAATCTTTTTGGTCTATTATTTCCACGATAGAACCAACCTCTCGACCAGGTATCAGGTTCATCTAATGTCGTTCTACAGGCAGCACTAAAGATTACTGTTGAGAAGTCCGTTTGTACGTACATTTTCGTCTAATTTTCATGTTTGTTTTTGTGATGCTTACTTAAAGGTAGTAGTTTAGTTGCCTTCCTGTAGTTAGCCTATATTCAGCATCTTTTCTCTCTTTTTACATTCGTAACACCAAATATTTTCTTGCTGGTCAAAGAAGCCTTTTTACTTATTATTGTTTTAATTATTCTTAAATCTCTTATTCGGTTCTTGCTAATACTTTCAACTTCTTTTTTTTATTGTTTTATGATCTCTTTTCAACCTTCTCCCAATGGCCAACGTTGTGTTATATACGTTGTATTTTCTCGATCAGTAGATCTAGTGTTTGTAAATGATCAATAATTGAGTAGCCACTCCTAAAACCAGTTTATTCGCGTGGCTGGTCTCCATCTAAGTCATTTGTCTGTTTCTAAGTATTTTTGATAATAAAATTTATATGTTCGATATTAATGTGGCAAGCAATAATTGCCACTGCCTTTATTATCTATTTTATATAAAGTAGAATTATTATTCCTAGACTGAATATTTTAGGTACTTTTCTGGTTGCATTGGATAAATAAGATAGATATTTAACCAATTATTTGTAGAATCCTTGGATGCATCCTTGAAAAGGTCTGTCGCTATGCCATCTTCGCCTGGCAATTTTCCGTGTTTCTCACTTGAAAGGCAGACTTATTTCATCACTGCTGTAGTAACTGTTAGGGATATTTTTATTTTTAGAGTATACAGGTTTGCAGAGTACTGATCGGTTATTCATGTCTCATCCCAAAATTTGGTAATTTCCTTGAAAATGAAAGCAATTGAAATTTATCTGAGGAGGGTGGTTGTGGATCGGGCATGTTTTAAACGGTTGATTTTCTTGATAGTTTCTACTCTTTTCAAATGCATCTTCCTTTTTTCATTTTTTTTTATGGTTTAATTCAGCATTCTCAGTTATATCTCTCTTTGTATTTACCACCATATTTCATCAGTTCTTGAGGTGATTTTGAATATTTCCTTTTTATTTTTGTTTCCGATTTATCCCTCTTCTGCTTTCTTAATTATAGCTATCAATTTGCTATTCATATTTTTGATGTTTTTTTTATTGCATAAAACCTGGAATTTATTATTGATTTTTTTCCTATAATATTAATTTATTCCGGTAGATGGGATATTGTCTTAATCAAATATACGTCCCCCCCGGAAATATCTTGAATTTACTTATAAATAAAAATTTGAACATCTCAAAACAAGTTATTACCAATATTGTTAATAAGGGCGGGGCTTACAAGCTGAAACGGACGCAGAATATTGCTCATAGGAAGAGGTTTAAAAATAATTAAAAGGATAATCTGAATGCATTGTACATGGGAGTGCAGTACTGGTAAGAGCTGAACCATACAGAGTGGAGGCACTTTATAAGGAAGGGGTGCCTTTGGTACTGAATGTCTCAGGCATGCTCAGATCAAGCGTGATCTCTGGAGAGGTACTCGCTCTGATTTGCCAACTGATACGCAGTCTTGGAGGAATGGTAATTGATAGCGGCTCGGATTAAGGAGTCAGAAAGCCGAGTTCGATTTCCAGTCGAGTTTATTACATTCACTTACGTGCTAATAACTTTGGGAAAAGTATGAATCCATCTCTTCTCCCCACCCCCAGCTCTGGGCAAATAACAGGACCGAGTTCTATAGCCTTGTGTGGCAACCGGTCTAGGAGAAGGAAAAACTCTGAATTCAAAACCAGCCTGGAGAGTGTTGGACTCCATCTGACTTTCTTGTTCACCGCTGCTACTATGGCTGAAGTACATGTGCTGCCCCTACGACCCTAATGGGTTACGCGACGATGATGAAGATGATGAAAATGATGATGTCTTGGAAATGTGGTGTATGTGAGAGCGGTTCAAGGGCAAGTTATATAAACCATCTGGAAGGTCATCATAACAAGTAGAAACAAGCCAACTATGCCAACCTGCTATATCACCCTGTCGACGATACATTTGTCTGCAAGATGGTTTGCAAATCATCATCTGGATTGGGAAGGAACATGTCAGAGTTCTATAGCGAAATATATATATAGAAATGTTGCAGAGCGGATCCAGTAAACCCAATTAAAGAGACAGAGTCTATCTGTCATATACGTATGATACATACGAAATCGAATGCTGGTTTCAAGAGTCATTTTACTGGCCATGAACACCGTAACGAGACAGAAGCCATAACGAATGAAGTGTGAAGAGGCGGGTCTCATTTGTGGTACTCACCATATTGCTTATATAAATTTAATCATGAATATTTTAACATTTATTAATGAGCTAGAGGCTGATCTAATTAGTCTTTTTTTCATGGGTATTATTTATTTTCATTCAAAACTTACTCAGGAATCTAACTTTGTATGATGGCTCCCTATATTAATTTTTTTTTAATGACGGTTACATCTGGAACGGTACTGGCTTTGGTAGCAGTTATAAAGTCAATTTCGTTTTAATTTATCTTTTCTAAATCCATTTACGACCTCCTCTAAGCGTTAAAATAAAATATGCCAATAATTATTATTATGTATCTATCTGAGAACTAACATTTCGCGTTTGAACTTTTCTTCTTCCTACCTTTGCATTGAAATCGTCTATCAAAATGATGAAATTTTTCATTCCGTCTATAACGTCACTCATATCGGAGTAAAACCTTTCAATTTTCTCATGGGAACTTTTCGAAATTGGAGCATATTATTTTTAAAGAGAATATTTTTAATAATCTGATTACTATACAAGTTAGACTTTGAGATACACAACCCAAAACTTTATACGTTGCGTGCCACACACATAATTAGGCAGCAAAAATGAATTTAAATTATTTTTTTTAAACTCAATCGACAATGTATGTCTAATTAATGTTTTATAGTATTTTATAGTATTTTTTCTAATCTTCGAATAAGATATAAGTATATATCCAAATAAAAATTATGCATAAACTGTCAAATTTTCATGTTTTTCTTTACGGTGGGGAGGTTATAGTTAAAAAAAAACTTCGAATGTACTTTGCTGTGATTTTTTTCAAAATCTTGCATTGTTTTCTTGGATTTCGGAAATTTAATTTTCGCTTTCATCTGCCATTATCAAAGAGTTTTTTTTTTTTTTTTGACTATGTCAAATTCATTTTTTTCAAATATCGCTTCTTTACGCGTCATATCGATTTTTTAAAGTGTTGTGGCTTCAGGCATCAATTTGTGTATTTATGTTGTTATTTTTTCTTTTGAGTTCTTGCTAATAGCACACACACACACACACACACGCACATTATATATATATATATATATATATATATATATATATATATACAATAAATTGTAAAGAGCCAGAAATAACTCGGGTACCAATTTGTTTTGACATACTTGGAAACTGTGCTATCTGATGTTTTTTACCAACCGGGTATTACTATAAAATATATATATATATATATATATATATATATATATATAGGTCTGCTCTACGGTTGTATTGAGCTCTTTTGTTAGTTAGTTGTTTACTCGTATCGGGGTTTTTTTTTTTGGCTTCAAACCTGCATCTGTGCAATTTTTTTTCGACAGACTTTCATGTTTGTAGCTTTTTCTTTTTTTAAAACCTTTTTTTCCCTCAGGATTGATTTGATTATTTGCGAATCAAAAATTCGAGGGTTTTTCGAAACGAGTATAGTTATCTATATATGTATATATATATATATATATAGGGAGAGAGAGAGAAAGAGAAAGAGAAAGAAAGAGAGAGAGATAGAGAAGAAGAAGAAGAAGAAGAAGAAGAAGAAGAAGAAGAGATATTTAAAATTTGTTCCTAAATTGACTGAAATTATACTATATATATATATGTATGTATATGAGTAATTGGGAATGTATGTCTAAATACACATTACGTTGGGGGAATATTGTCTAAGTGCACAGCTTTAGTAATACAATGTAGATGGTAAATTAAAACCAGCTTTCGAGAACAATCGATTCATCAATTATTTACATATTGTTTTATCTCCTGCCTATTGTGCAATGGCGTTTATTGGTCTGTCAGAGTCGATGACCTATTGACTATCTCTGATCCTCAAATGTTTCATGTTGGCCTCAAATTATTACTGCCTTTATAAATCAGATAGTTTTTGTCCGATGTTTCCTTTTCTTAAGCTCCGATTTCGGTCGTGTGTTTAGAGAGCCTACTTTCTGACAATTTCTATCTCAACATCCGGGCATTTACTTTATTTTTTCTAATATTTTGTGAGCGGTATTTTTGCCAACTGAAACAAGCATGAACGAGTATATCTTTTCGGTTTGATTTTTAACGATAATATCTAATGGATTAGTCTGTACTTCTCTATCTGCCTTTTTTTGTAGGCCATCGTTTCAAACGAATCGTGCAACCAGTTTGCGTTGTTCGTTTGGGAAAAACACTAACTTTTATTTATATTAGATAGATAAAAAGAGATGACGTGTGAATAAGAGGAATCGTATTATGCAATACTGTTATTGGCAATAATGGTCCAGTCATGTGCGGTTAGTGTAACGGTTATCGGTGCGAAAAATGAAATTGGTGAGCCGTGTTCAAATTCTAGTCTAGTCTGTTGCGATCACTCTCTCACTAATAATTTTCGGAAAGGCATAAATCCATCTCTTCTCCACCAGCTACTTTTTAAATAGCAGGGTAATCAAGATTTTCTGGTCGTGCGACAAGCATCCGAGAGAAGACAAAGTCAATTTAAAACCGTAGAGAAGGCGGTATTTACACATTTCCCCACGGTGGGAATATGTAACCCAAGGTCCGTTTAATGTGTACTGCCCCAAAAGCGTACATATTGGTCGAGGACAAAAACTTCCCCTCGACGCGACCACTTACACACTGGCGTCGGTATCCATCAACTATTCCTGCCGCGGGTTTGGAATCTCCCGGCGTCTCTATTGCTTAAAGAAGAGAACAGTTACTATGCTTTGATCCCCAAAATGAGCAGAAGGCAAAAGAAACCATTCTACTATTAGGTTGGTGCAAAAATAATGATGTAAGAATGTCGTTTTTTGACGTTAAAAAATACGTCAAAAAACGACATTATTACGTCATTATTTTTGCACCAACCTAATATTTTTCCAAAGATAGGCAATTCACAGAAGAATGTGTGGAGAGCCGTCATCCTTTATGCTCTGAAGGGATTTGGCATTTTTTTAAAATATCTAGTTTTGTTTATTAGCTTGATATAAACTTTTGCAATATTTTTCTTTTGCCCAAATATCTGTCATTTATATAAATTCATATCATCATTCATTATTCATTCCTCAAAGAATTTTCACTGGCTTTCTTTGAAATAACGATAACTTTTTAATGAGTGAAAGAAAGTATGTTTTTATTGATTGACTAGCAGCATGACCCGGCGTTGCCTGTGCTTGATTCAAAAATCGTACGACTCATACAGCAATCGCTATCACTTGTCTGAAAATATTTTTGCCCTTCCTTGCCTTTGAAGGAGTGCCCTTTGCCGTGCTGATGTTGCCGCATGCCTTACTTCTTGCCTATCTCACACTGCGAATTTTTCTAAGCTCTATGCTAAACATTAAATCTGTTATGAAAAAAGAACTAAACAAAATGAACACAAAACGATCAGCTTTAAAAAAGGACTCGTAACTGGAAAAACCGAATGAAAAAAGAATGTTAGCAACAAATACTTTTTCACACCGAACCCAGTTCTGCGGAATCAGAATCAACGTTGAGTTTAAGCAAGCAAATGAGTCAATTGGAGTAAAAGGCATGTAGGTTTAATTTTTTCCCACTTGTGACGAATGCAGCTATCGATTTTTTTTTTTGCATGCTAGTTAACATTCGTGTCAGTCAGCTGTTGGCTCTCACGCTGACCAATAGAATCTTCCTGCCTATTCGTGGCAGCCAGCTGTAGGCTCACACTCTGGCCAGTAGAAAATGGCCGCAAACTACATGGGAGTCCTACAGAGTCCTACAGAAGTGAGGTCCGCTGAGGTGATCGAATCAGTCAATGACCTAATTCAGTCAGACAGAAGAACTACTGTGAACTGCTGAGGCGGGTCAAGAAAGACATAAAGAACAAACGCAGGGGTCATCAGTCAGAAGGAGTCATCTTGCATCATGACAACGCAAGGCAACACATAGCAGCCCAAACGGTGCAGACCATCAACGAGCTGGGTTGGGAACTGCTTCCTCATCCCCCTTACAGCCCAGACCTTGCCCCTTCAGACTTTCACCTGTTTGGACCCTTGAAAGCGTTCACGAGAGGCACGAAGTTTAAAAGTGACGATGAAGTCAAAAGTGTTGTGAGCGACTGGCTGAGACATCAGTCCAAAGATTTTTACACTGAGGGAATACGGAAGCTTGTGCAAAGATGGGAAAAGTGTGTGACAATGCTGGGAGACTACGTTGAAAAATAAAAAAAAAAGTAAGCTTCTATCTGTATTAGAAGTCCTTATACCGAACAATTCACCTTATTTATTGAATGACCCTCATATATATATATATATATATATATATATATATATATATATATATATATATATATATATATATATATATCGATTCTTCCGTCGTATTCGACGTATGAGTGTCAAGCAGCTTTATTCCTAGGAACCTGCACATATGATTTGATTATAGTGGTGAAGGCTTTGTGCAGAACCAACCACACTTTTTGAAGAGCCGAATACAGAGCCCTTGGTGCCCCACGTGCCACAAGAGAGAGAGAGAGAGAGAGAGAGAGAGAGAGAGAAAGAGAGATGATTGAGATTATACTAATGCTTATTTGTTTATTTTTTTAGGGTTAAGGTTTCTAATAGTTGTCCTTTTTTTTACAATTTACAAGGTATCATATTTTGTATTGTCTAAAAGCATTTCTCGGATTTCAAGTGTTTTGTTGTTAAGTTGGCTGGTGACACGCTATTTAATGGAACAATTATCAGATACATGTCAAGTTAATCTACGAGATAATCTAGTGAGTAGAAATTATATAAATTGCTTGATTTTTTATTATTACTAGAAGGACACATTCGAAAAACAAACCATAACAATATTAGTAAAAAATCTTATAAAAACACGTAAATTAGTACATAAAATTATAAGAAACTTAATACCAAATTAGATATCACCAGCTCACAAAAACAAATTAAAATTGTCAGTTACGATAAAAAATACCCTAACACAATTCACATCAACAATAAAATAAGAACATCAAAATTTCAATAAACCAAGGATGTTTATGAATTCTTATACACACATGTATAACGTCTCCCTCATAAAAAAAAAATAATAATAATAATAATAAATCATAGAACTCATACATTGGTTAAACAACTACTACATTATCTCGTAGATTAAGCTGCCATCTATCTGTTAACCGTTCCATTATATAGTATATCCTCAACTAAGTGGAAGTTCGTGTATCATGCGGGATATATCTTTTTGGAAACCTTTTATAAATAGAAACGATATATTATCTTTATATAGTGAAAGGTACCGGATATCGATATATACGAAACTGTTGAGGGTCACATAATCCACAGGGGCCTCAGAAATATTTTTTTTAATTCTTCTTTATAGTAATAGATATATGTTTTTAAATCAATTCACCCCAAGAAAGGCGACAATGCCACTAAGACGCAAGGGGGGGATACTGGGAGTTAAAGATAATGAAAAGACTTTAAATGGAACCGAAAATCAAATCCTAAACAGGAAACGAGGGCTAAACCTAAAGTACTGTTCCAAAAGCCGGGGAAAAGTGTGAAGAGGACTATACGTGAACTTATCTAGTCCTATTGAAGAAAAAATAAATAAATAGCAAAGAAAATTACAGAGTTTATGTGGAGACGTTAGAAGTATAGAGTTTAAGTTGACATTATCAGGAAGCGGAATCCCAATCCTAAACAGGAAACGCGGGATAAACTTCTGCTCCTGTTCAAAAGACCGTGGAGGAGTGTGAACCGAACGATAGGCCAGCCTATCTACTCCTAAGGTGGGGAAAATAGTAAATAAAATTACAGAGTTTAAGCGTAGACGTTAGAAGAATAGAGTTGAAGTAGAATTTAGAAGAAACCAGATTAAATTACAAATGAATCTGTTATTATTTATCTAATAATCTACATTAATGTCTATACATGAATATACTAAACTTAATTTAGTATGGCACATGAGCAAATGGGAGCAGGAAGTGTGTAATGCGCCAATCTTCGAAGCATGAAAAGCCAGCATGTCTCAGAAACCAGCGTTTGAAATCCAAGCTTTTAGCTGATCTTAAACACTGATCAATAACGCTAATGGGGACAAATCAATTCCCTTACACAACAAGGTTATTAAGTATAAACTAGCCTGGCTTAAGGCTACGGGTGTGGAACTATCAGTAAGAATACAATACACTACAGAAAAAAAAACCCAGCTGCCATTGCTACACAAGCTATCGTTGAGAGTATTATGGGCGTGTTATAATCGTTACGAATTTCCTTTTTCTATTGAAATACAACACTTAACCGAGTCATATTTTATAACTAGGTTGTCATTGAATCTACAGTGGTTGATAAATCAATTGATAAATAAAGTGATAGATTGACTTAGCAGTGTCAGACGTAAGCGTCCATTCAGTAGCTTCTAACAAGACATTACACGTCAGAGGATACCTCTTCGGCGTTACTCCGCACCGACGCCTACGTTGTTTTTGACGTGGTGAAACAAGCTGATCTATTTTAAAAGAATCAGTACCGTGTCGGCTCCGGGTATCGGTTGGTTGGACTGCTTCAAGGCATGTTTCTTGTACGTCGCCACTGTCTAGTTTAGACTAGTATTTTATAGATGTTAAATTCATTTTACAAGTTGTTTGTTTATTTACTTAAAACCTGTCAAATACTCATTCTATGGAAGAAAAAAAAACAATTTGTCATAGAAGTCCTTTTATCTCTTTAAAATTTATGTGTAAACGACAATTTTAGTAAGACGTCTACGTTATAAATTTCTTATTGACTTCTTCTACTCCGGATGTAGCCACACAGCGTGTATACCAGTAAAATTGTTCAAATCGTGTTACAGCATCATTGTCCATCTCATAAAATGTTTAATATCTAAAAAAAACATTAAACTAATTGAGTTTCTTTTTTTCATGTTTAAGACGTTTAGCCATCTTGACGCTATTTGTCGTAAGAATCACTGAAAAATCCTTTGAGTTATTCAGCTAGAAAGAGAACAGGTTAAAATAGTTTTGTGTTAGCCCCACTGTCTTCCCAACTGAGCAATGGTAAGAGGAAAAAGATCATTCAGGCCTTCGGTAATAGTACTGACATACATACTCTGGCTTCCATCTTCAAAGTCTATTCAAAGACTATCAAGAGAATTGTGAATAAGCTTAAAAAAGAAGGAACAGTAAAGAAAACTGGATCAGGAGGTCACAACAGGAAGAGGGATCATCAATTCAATTTAGAGCTAAAGAAATCAGTTAGAAAAGATCCAACTCAATCCATAAGACATTTGGTACATGAGAGAGGAGTTTCAACCGTAACAGTCTAAAGAGCAGTGAAAAAAAAGACTTTAAAATGAAATCGCACGTGAAGCCTTTGAGGGACGTTGTTACTCCAGGACAGAAAGTTAAAAGGTTAGAGAGGTCGAAGATTATCTTGAATAAGTAGGAAAATGTCTCTGTATATATATATATATATATATATATTAACTTCATTTCATACTTTTTGAACTTCCGATCCTTAGCTATGGTTAATTAATGATGAACGCGTCATTTTCGTTTTTGATCGATTTCACCACGATTCTTCTGTTATGTCTGGAGAGTAATTATACATTCTTATTGCTCAATAGTGTTTTAAAGACTTCGGAGTATTCCAGTAAGATATCTTTAATCATTTCTAAGATACAACGGTCCAAAGATTAATCTAACAAATGGACAATTTTGCTGTTACAGCCGGTAAACCTAATCTTTTTAATAATTTTCTGTTTATATTACTACTACTACTACTACTACCACTACCACTACTACTACTACTACTACTAATAATAATAATAATAGTAAACAGAATGATTGACGTATCTCTTCCAATATTTTTCAACAGTGAAGATAAGAACGCGATTTAAGAAAAGAAAAGAAAAAAATTTTGACGGTATTACAAAATATTTCGACAGAATATGTCTTCTTTTTTGTGATCAACTTTAATCACGAATCGAACAGTCAAAATTTCAGATCAAAATTCTGCTAATGTCTATCGTGGACAATATATATAAATCAATATATCTGATAATAAAGAAATTGTATTTTACACTGCAAATATTAATTTTTCAACATTATCTTCTCAATGCGCTTTGTGGGGGAGTGTTCATCACATAAATAAAACAATGAAAATTTAAGATAAAAATTCAGTTAATGATTAAGTGTGAGGCTGCAAACATATTGATCCACCCTCGCACATTACAGAAGAAACAAGTGGAAGATTCTGAAAAGATTCTTTTCTTTTTATGTACCGTATCCTTTCAGGTCGTAGGCAATCATGGCTCTCCACTTCGCCCTATCCCTTGTAACTCTCAATAAGTTTCATGCCTCTGCCAATCCCCCAGGCCACGTTCTGCCACCCACTTGCTTAAGCCCGCCAGGTATGTCATGCGTTGCTTTTCCTTGTGTTTCTTTCTCTCTATTCGACCTGTGAGTATCAAATTCTCCAAGCCCTCCTTTCTCATTATGTGTCCCAAAAATTTCAACTGCCTCTTCATGATGTTAAGTATAAGCTTCCTCCTTGTTTGCATCCTCTCCAAAACCTCATCGTAACTCACACATTCGTAATATCCTTAGCATCCTTCTGTAGAACCATACATCCGTTGTCTCGAGTCTCTTCTTCATTTTTGAGGAGACCGTCCAACATTCGCTGCCGTAAAGGAGGGCAGCTGTCACGTAGCAGCTCAGTACTTTTTTATTTGTCACGAAAGAAATCCTCCTGTTTCGCAGCACTTTTCCCAGATTTGGATTGCATCCTTGACGATCCCAATCCGTCTTCGGATCTCAGCGTCGCACCTACCGTCCCCGTCAGAACACTTCCCAGATACTTAAACTTCCGCACATGTTTGATTTTAGTGTCCCCCAACCTGCAAATCGTATCTCAGGCTAATCCTTTAAACTGATGACCCTGCATTCTGTCTTCTTGTAGTTTATAGTAAGTTCCTTCTTGCTCGCCGTCGTTACCTTCTGTAGGAGGTTTTGTAGTTTCTTTTCGGTGTCTGCTATCAGTACTGTGTCATCTGCGTATCTTATGTTAGGAAGATCGTGGCCGCCAGTGCTGAATCCCGGTAGGATCTCCAATTCTCCCAGAATGGCCTCGCTGTATAGGTTAAATAAGTCTGGTGAGAAGACACATCCTTGCCGTACGCCCCTTTCTATTTTTGTATACTCGCTGGACTCATTCTCAATGCGCATGCATGCCGTTTGATTATTCTAATATCTTTCTTAAATATATCAAGATTGCTAAGATCCTTGTGGTGTACTTTAAGATACGAAATATAAAAGAGACATACAGAATGTTTTCTCTCGAAGTAAATATAATTTTATTTTATTCACTCTTAGTTCACCCATTATAAGGTCTAAGAGCCATTCAAGGTAGAGTGTTATCGAGTGAGATTGTTGTAAGGGAGAGGAGAAGGAGAAATTAAGAAGTGCATATTATGAGAACGTGTAGGATAGATATCAGTTGAACGAAGACTTGAATAGACTAAGACTGTATTTGTTAGAGAAACACCCTCTCGGGAGACATTTCCACAAACTAACAGTTCTGGTCTGGGGAAGAAGTTATCTGAATCAAACTTGCTCCTTGTCCAAGGAATACGAAGGGAATGGGTATGACCCGTCACCGTGAGCATGGCATAGCGGATCCTAGCTGTGAAGGCGTGGATTGGTGGGACTAAGAGATGTAAACCGTCCGAACATTTGGCATAGTAATCGGGATAGAGTAGTAAGAAACTAGCAACATTTCGTCTGTGCGATAAGCGTTTCAGGGTGGAGAATTATTCATCACCCGCAAGGCCGCGTAAATGCTTTAGAATGCTGTCAACCACTAAAACTGTCGATTCTGATTATGGTAAGTTGGTGCAAACGTTATCAGCAGTTTTGGCGAAATCCTTTTATATAAATTCTCAGTTTCATTTTTTTCAGTCATCAAAATATTTTCTTCATCTTCTTCTTTATTTGCTGTGTTCCCTCAGGATGTAAGCGATCATGGCTCTCCACAATTTCCTGTACCTTGTAGCTCTTAATAAACTTTGTCTTTCTGTTATTTTACCTAATCCCTGTTTCGCTGTCATTTACTCAAGCTCATTAAATATGTTATGCGTTGTTTTCCTCTAACTCAATCTGTCCTGTTAGTATCAGATTTTCCAAACCCTCTTTCCTCATTATGAGCTCCAGAAGCCTAAAGTATCTCTTCCTAATGTTAAGTATTAGTTTCTTTTTTGTTTCCATTTTCTCCAAAACTTCGTCGTTCGGTCCACGGTATCGTCAACCGCCTTCTGTAGAGCCACATTTCTGTTGCTTCAAGTGTCCTCTTCATCTTTGAGGAGATCGCGTCCAGCGCTCACTGCCATAGGGGAGAACAGATAACACTTAAAAGTTACTCTTTTCTTTCTTTCTAGCGAAATTTTTCCTATTTCTTAGTACACAGCTTAGCTTTTGGAATGCATCTTTGGCTATGCTAATACGCCTTCGGATTTCAGTGTCGCTCTTTGCGTCCTCTATTAAAACACTTCCCAGATATTTAAATTTCCGTTCTTGTTTGATTTTGGTACCTCCACTTTGCAATTCGCCTTTTGGGCTCATCTTTTTGCTAACGACCATGCATTCTGTCTTCTTGCAATAGTTTTTTAGTCCTTTCTTCACGCTTTCCTTCGTTACCTTCTGTAGGATTTCTTGTAGCTTTCTTTCTGTGTCTGCTATCAGCACTATGTCATCTACATAGGTTATGTTGTTAAGATTGTGGCCGACAGTAATGAACCCTGGTAGGGCTTCTAGTTCTCCCAGAATTGCCTCGCTGTTTAGGTTGAATAACTCCGGTGGGAAGACACATTCTTCTCTTACACCCCTTCCTATATTTTGTATATCTGCTGAACGCATTTTCCATCCGTATGTAGGCGCTTTACTGCCAGTAGAGATCCTTGATTATTCTGATAACTTTCCCAAATATATCAAAGTTATTGAGCAATTCCGACGGATATTTGTGGTGTACTTTATCGAACTTTGTGTACTTTATCTTTGCGTAATCTATTAAACACACATACACATCTTCTGCAGTCTTTTCTCAATCACCAGTTTTAGATTATGTATTCATATATATATATAAGAATGATTCCGTTTCCGATTCGTTTAGCCCGAAACGAAATCGTTCTGGTTTGCCTTTTTTACAATTCGTCTTCGTCTCTCTTTTGCCATCCATTCACGCAGACTCATTAAGTCGATTACTCGTTGTCCATCCCTATGCAGTTCCTACCTTCTTCTTCGTGCCTTGTGCCTTGTGCGTGTTAAATTTACCTGGCCTTTTTCCCTCATTATGCCCCTGAGAAAGGTCAAATGTTTCTTACTGATTCTAAGTGTCCTGTGCCTCTAGTTCCGATTTTCATTACATTTTACACATACTGAGCTCTTCGTAATGTGTGAGCTGTACTTGTAAGTACAATTTTGGGGGTATTTCTTTAAGACATAGGCTACCAGGCTATTCATTGAGTCTATCGGACCTTTTCCAATCAATCCGAGGGCTCCAACTACAACTGGAATTATTGATGTCCTCATGTGCTACATTTTTTAGATTTCTACTTCAAGATCCTTGTATTTTGATAGTTTTTGAAGATCTTCAAAGATATATTGCAGTTTGCAGGGACTGCCATGTCAATAAGAAAGCCCATTCTGTTTTTGTGGTCTTTGATCACGATGTCTGGGCGATTAGCTTTGATTGTTCTGTGTGTATAAAATTGTTGCACGTCCTATCTCTGTAACCGGGTCTGGGTGATGTTCATACCAGTTTCTTTTAGTTTCCTTCCCGGAAAATTTGCGTATTTTACAGTGCAGATATTGGCTCACTCTCTCTCATGCTGTGGTATTATTTTATTTCCTTTGATTTCTGATGTGTACTCATTTCTTTCCGGGTCCCGAGCTGAGACGTGAGGTCAGAATTGCCATCATGACATTTTCCATTGAGCAATTTTTCTAAAAAAAAAAACAAAAAACAAACACATATTTTACATAGATAAAGCCCTTCGTAAGGCGTGGGCTGTACTCGTGAGAACATTTTCTTTGTATTTCTTTAAGGTATGGGTTCCAGGAATCCCTTCAATGAGTCTATTGGAATATTTTCCAATCAATTCGAGGGCTCCAACTACAACAGGAATTGTTGATGTTCTCATGCGACACATTTTTGAGATTTCGATTTCAATGTCCTTGTATTTTGATAGCTTTTTGAAGATCTTCAACGATACATTGCAATCTGCAAGGATTGCCATATCAATAATGAGGCAACATTTTTGTTTTCGGTCTCTAATAAAGATGTCTGGATTATTATTATTATTATTATTATTATTATTATTATTATTATTATTATCTTCCTTGAGAAACTTATATTTAAGAGATAGTTGAAAAATTCTAGAGTATAATTCTTGAGTAAATTGATGGCGGCGGAACAGGGTTTCGGAGAAATAACGAAAAGACAAAATTTATTAAGAGCTTACAAAGGAGAGGAAATTGTGGCGAGCCATGATCACTTACGTCCTGAGTGGACATGGAACATGATGATGATGATGATGATGATGGTGGTAGTCATGTCTCAGCTGCTATCCAGGCACAATGTTTTCTTTCGGTATATGAGCTGTTCTAGGCAGTACTGCCACCTGCGAAACTCCAATGATGTCAGGTATCCCCAAAGCGTCTTGCAAGGCGGAATGATTCCTGGCAATAGTACCCAGTGCGTCAACCACAAAAGAAATAACTTGAGCTACTGATTCAAATATTTGTCTGATTTGCCCGGCTTGGTTTTGGTACTTTTGTAGTTTTCCTTGCCCAGCCATCACGATGTTCTTATCCCAAGATATTCATGACTGGTCGTGTGCACAAGTACGATATAAAGGCGATTGCTCTCCAAGCGCTTGTCAGTCAAAGATGACCGTATTCCACATGAGCATTATTTGCTTTCTCGGCTATTATTATTATTATTATTATTATTATTATTATTATTATTATTATTATTACCTTCCTTGCGAGGATAATGAGGGTACATTTTAATTTCATCAAATGAAACCACCTTTATAAAACATTAGTTTTTATTGTACAGAGTTTTTTCCTATTTAAACGTTGTTGTTTATAAGACCCGTGCCAGAGAGTAGTTTAGATATCTTTTAAGATTTGTCGGCATTTTAAAAAAATGTTATAAATAAAAGGGCACAAAGTGGGGGTCCATAACGAACAATAACATCAATGGCCTTATGCAGAAGAGTAAAATTTAAAGAATCTGCCTGGGAGCCTCAATTGGAATGGAACAATTGGTCACAGTAAGGTGAAAAGCCAGTTAAAAAGAGGCATGTTCATTCAGATGAAGTGGTCTGTGTTTGAAAAAACGGGCATGTTTAAACAGATCGCATGTTTACTCACGAATGGATATCCGTTTCACTGGTGTCGATCTTATCACTTCTCGCATTTCAACTGTTTCATTTCTTTCGTCTTATTAATATATGTGTAATTATTACTATTATTTTCCGCGGTATGCATTCAATACAACCGAAGATTTGACAAACGGATTTGGGCTATCAGTGAATTTGCCGTCTAAGATCTGAGGTGATAATTTATCAAGCTCGACTTTCAATGAAGATCTCGATTAACAGTTGATTTTGTAAGTAAATCGTTATTTTTATAGTACTTTCTAAATATTAATTATGCTGTATTTTCCAGTACCAGTCGATATTTTTCAATTATATTTTTAAAGTTCAGGTTAAGAGATCGCGGTTGCGAGTCAGAAATTTGTGAATCAAAATTCGCCTAACATTAGTCTCATGGAAAAATATTAGCCCACGACGCGCCACTAAATATTACACTTGGTTTTTCATGGTCTTTTTTATGTGCCATGCATGATACATGCTTAGGCGATCATGTATCGTTTGATACATGACTGACGAGGCAGATTTTTTTTCCCGCAACAGGTTTCCATTTCTTTATGCGGTAGACCAGTTGCCATCCAATGCTATAGAACCCGGTCTGTCCTGCTATGTACCCATAGCTGGGTGAAGAAGAAGAGGATTCATACCTTTGCCAAGGGTATTAAGCACGGAATTAGCATGGAATTCGAACTCGGCTCTCCGATTCCTCAATGCGAGCCGCTATCCATTTCTCTACCGCGCCTCCATCATGGTCTTATCTATATTAAATTACTGAATGATCTATGATTTTGCGGCATTTAATGCTAAAATCAAAAGGCTAAAAAAGATAAAAATATTCAGTTTTTCAAGAGAGTAAAAAGATTATTGGTATTTAGATTATTGTGTAAACTGTATATTTTGAAACTTGTATATATAGTTATATATTCTGAGACCCGGCCACGAGCCAACCCCCCCCCCCCCCCGGAACCACTACCCTGCTCCTGAACAGAGATACGGAGTTTTGGTACTGAAAACGGCGTATCCTGTAACCCATTTTAATTCAAAAAGACAAAATATGTGCATATTATTATCAAATAAGATCAGAAGCCATGGGAGCCATACCTGGTGTTGTATCACCGCATGGCTAAAGTTAGGCAAGAAAATCTATGGTATATATATATATATATATATATATTTATTAAAGACATTTTTATGTTTAACGTTGTTATTTATAGATACAAGTATTTAAGCAAATGCTCTGTTTATGATAAACAGTATTAAATAACATTTACCGGCCTGAATGTCCGAGAAATTTTCATAGAAAATATTCGTTCTTTGACAGGATAAATACTTTAAATACTTGTATCTATAAATAACAACGTTAAACATAAAAATGTCTTTAATAAATAAATTGTCGGACCTTGTCCATTTCTTAACATATATATATATATATATATATATATATATATATATATATATATATATATATATATATATAAAAAAATGGTAATCCATATAGAATTTCCAAGAGGATAAAGATCCAAGGAGAGCTCTATGTCGGAGACGGAGCAAAATTATTAATTAATGAATATCACACACTTAAAATACTATAGGTAATAATCTTTATTTCATGATAGCTATAAAATAGCCTTCAATCTTTCAGACCTGCAAACCTATTTTAATTTTAAGTGTTTGATATTCATGTTTATATATATATATATATATATATATATATATATATATATATATATATATATATATATATATATATATATATATATATATATATATATATATATATATATATATATATATATATATATAGCCCATTTTTATTTATCAAAATATGTTTGTTGTTTAGCGCTATATCAACTCATTATGGGTCATTTAATGTCAAAAATTAATTTTCTTGGGAGCATTAGAAATTTAATTTACAAAAATGTATTTTTTTACAGTATAGTTCACCCTGTACAAAGCCCGAGGGTCACTCGAGGTAGAGGATAACGTTAAGGGGTAGTTTATATGGATAGGAGGGGAAGGTAACGGTTAACTCTATACTTAAACAGATTAAGATTGCAGTGGTCGGGGAAAGATCCTCTTGGGAGTCTGTTCCACAGGGCAGTGGTTTGCGGGAAGAAGCTGTTTTAGTGGAACTTATTTCTCGCCGATAGAATACGGCGGGAATGTAGGTGGTTTGCTACTATGTAAGTGACATGGCGGGTCCTAGACATTAAGGTTAGACTTAACGGAACCAAGGAATCTAGTTCATCTAACCACTTTCCATTGTAGAAGCGATAGAGCAGTGAGAGACTCGCTACATCCCGTGAGAGAGGTATTGCTGCTAATTCTTTTTTTTTTCCGAAAATGTATTGTTGGTATTTTTACTATGAAAATGTATTCTTATACTTTCATAGTGTTTTGACCCCAGTTTGGGGCTTAACTACTTGCCGATAGCTGGGACCCGAACGGGTGCTACCACCCTGACTTAGAGTGGACCTTAGAACAACATCAATTAAGAGGTGATTCCACGCTCCTCAAAACCTCCCGATTAGAGCCCTTGCTGCTGGATATAGTTTATTGTCATACCTAGGACGGAAGATCAGAAGGGCCATGGCATTTATTATTATTATTATTATTATTAGTAGTAGTAGTAGTAAATTTAAACGCCAGTATAAGTGCGAGCTTTAACGAGCTACTTCAGCCATACTTTCACCTGTATTCTAGCTTTATTCAGAGAATTGTTTTGATTCTTACTCGAATCTGCAGATCTTACCACATTTTAGTAAGGATCTTTGACACCGTTCCAAGTACTCCAACAACCATGGGAACGACACCCACTACTATGCTGCATCGTTTTTTGTTTTGTTTTTTTTTTTTGTTTTTGTTTTTTGTTTTTTCTTTTCTTGCAGTGTTTACATATTTGTACATTTTTTTATTTACTTTTCTTTCCAAGTCCCTTTTTGGCGTGGTGTCACATCGGAATTTACTACCTGACATAGATTATTTTCTTTGTTTACCATAACTTTTGGCATGGTTTTTACCAGCGCAAAAAGAATTCGCTTTAAGTGATTAACAGACTCAAGAGGAAAAATTAAAACAAGGCCCTTAATTTTGGATTATCAACAAAGACTAAATTGAAATATATTCTAAGAAATTTTTTAGCCGCAAAAATGTCAAAGCTATAAAGCTTAATGAAAATAATTGTTACATTTTTTCATTTGTTTCATAATTGCAAAACAAATGTCAAATTCAGGATGTTACCAATAACGTCTTAAGCCGTGAAACTGACTGTCATCAGGCAGTGTTGATTTGTGCATCCATACTCTCCGTATCAATAAAAGCTGTCACCGATACTCTTTCTCTATAATGAATTTGAGGCACAATATATATATATATATATATATATATATATATATGGAGGAAAATATATGAAAAGGTTTGAAAAGTTTTTGTATGACGCATTTGTTCCTTGAGGAATTCATCGGACTAAATTTTTAAGTTGGTGTGTCATACATCGTTATCTCATATATATATATATATATATATATATATATATATATATATATATATGTATGTATGTATGTATATATATATATATATATATATATATGTATGTGTGTATATATATATATATATGTGTGTGTGTGTGTGTTGTAACCTAGAGAAGGTTATTGAATGAGGAATAACCAAAACTGAGGTTGGAAATGAAATGGTAATCTTTATAACATCAGCAAATGCAATACTCGCCAGCGGCGTGAAGTAGGTAAACCACTGCTAGTGGTGGACTACAGACATCATATTACCCCCCACTTACAATAGTGTCCAACGTATTTATGAGGATTGGGACATACCCATTATTTGTATTCATAAAATAACGTATAAACATAAATATATATAAACATATATATATATATATATATATATATATATATATATATATATTGTCACAGAGAACTAGACAGTAGTCAATAAATTAATAATATTTCAGTCGATTTATCTTTTGACAGACTACAAAGTTTCGCGAAAAAGGCTTGTCAAGGATTAAAGGGACAGCAAACTCTCTGACCCTGATGAGTGGTCAGAAATCATATCGGATTATTAAAAAAAATCCATTAATTCTTTAGAAATAACTTAAGTTAGCAGGTATAGGCTTAGAAAGATCCCTACTTCAGAGCCAGATAAAACTATTTTATATATATATATATATATATATATATATATTTGTGTGTGTTTGTGTACTGTAGAAAAGCACTAGTCAGATACCAAACGAATTTCACACTTATTTTTATGCTAAATAACGTTCTCACGTGACAGCATTTAAAATGCAATGTCGTTAAAGTATAACATTAATTATAAATTGTCTGATTTTTATATTTTTATAATTTCGCCTTTGGAACATAAACTCATCAAAGTCACCAACAATCATATAATTCAAAATATTAAACACTTTGAACAACGTAACATTCTGAATGAATTTCTCTGAATCAGAAGAGCCGTAAGATAAGTCTTTTGAACTTTTCCTTACTCCCTCTCTCCCTTTCTTTCTTTCTTTCTTTCTCTCTCTCTCTCTCTCTCTCTCTCTCTCACACACACACACACACACACACATATATATATATATATATATATATATATATATGTATCTATGTCTGCAGGGTGTAACAGCAAAATTATCCAAATCAAAATTATCCAAATCAGCAAAATTGGTTCAATTGTTAGATTAAGCTCTGAACCGTTGTATCTTAGAAATGATTAAAGATATATTACTGGAATTTTCCGAGTTTTTTATAACACTATTGGCCTCTACATTGAGCAGTAAGAATGTATAATTACTCTCCAAGCTTAACAGAAGAATCGTTATGTAATCGTTCATAAACGAAAATGACATGTTCATCGTTAATCAATCATAGCTAAGGTTCAGCAGCTCATCAAGGATGGAGGATTGAAATTGTTCAAATATATATATATATATATATATATATATATATGTGTGTGTGTGTGTGTGTGTGTGTGTGTGTGTGTGAAAAGTGTATATAAATATAAATAAATATATATATGTATAATTATTTATATATTATATGCGCGGCACTTTCGATGACAAAACGACGAAGTTTCCCCCACCACTTCCACAATAACACAAATACACGCAATCTACATAAACCCAAATTTTTTAAAACATTAATCAGTTTGTCTGACGATCGCTAAAGCGTGAAACCCAGGGTCACAAACTCACATCTATCCAACCAAATATATATATATGTTAGACGCAATCGCCAGACCTGAAGATTGCGTCTAACATGAAACAGCCTGTCGCCTCTGAGGGTTGACTTCAATGCTCACTGTTATATTCATATTTACATACGCTCTATCTCTGATACTGAGCACTTTATACTATAAATATAGCAAACCTTAAAACTATACTTCTTTCATATATATATATATATATATATATATATATATATATATATATATATATATATATTCTTTCTAATTGATCTCTTTAGATCTAATTTGAAATGATGATCCCTTTTCTTGTTGTGACCTCCTGATCCAGTTTTCCTCTCTACTGTTCCTTCTTTTTAAACTTATTCACCATTCTCATGATGATGCTTGAATGGATTTGAAGATGGAAAAGTATGGATGTTCATACCATTATTGAAGGCCTGAAGGATCTTTTACCTCTCACCATTGCTCAGTTGGGAAGACAGTGGGGCTGAAACAAATAATTTTAACCTGTTCTCTTTTTAGCTCAATAACTCAAACGGTGTCAAGATGGTTTTAACGTCTTATATGAAAACGTAGAAAAAAGAAACTCAATTACTTTACTGTTTTTATATCAAACATCTTGTGGGATGGACAATGGTGCTATTACATGATTTGGTCAATTTTACTGCTACACCGGCGTATATATATATATATATATATATATATATATATATATATATATATATATATTGGTGATTTACTAAGCGTAGCTTAGACGTTTATTGAAATAGAGTATCGTGGAGTTTACCTGTACAACTTTTCGGCCGATAGGTTTGTAGTCACGTGTCACAATTAAAGTCGTACGATAGGAGTGAACAAGCCTACTAAAGATACTAAATTTTAAGCAGCTACAGCCACGAAGTAAACCGCAATATGAGTGTATGTCGTGGCTTGTATGAGTTTTTCTTTTGTTTTTTTACTTGCCGACCCGCTTTTGAAAGACACGAGAAAATTAATTTAGTGTTTTTGGCAGGCTAGCAATCACAGGTCATTTACTGAAATCTAACAGGCCACTGGAAATTAAAATTAAAATTAAAATTTGCATCGTTTACCACGGGGGCGGGGAATAATATATAAATTCCTGTATAATGTTGCGTAATTGAATGACAAAATAAAACAAAAAATTCTAAAATTCTATAGCAAGCAGGGAGCTACAAAAAACGATTGTTATACGTGACTGATATATATGTAATGGCAAGACATTAATTTATTAGAACTATTGTCCTCTTCTTGATTATTATAGATGTTATAGACACAATATTTCGGTATAGACACCCTTAGGGGACCATTGTTAGCATGATGTAGGGGGGATATCTGTTGATTATTGGGGTATTTTGTTTTTGTGTCATTCGTCCCTGCTGAACGTGGGTAGAGCGTTCGCTTTCTGGACATGAGAGCCGAGTTCGATTCTCACTCAGGGTCGATTTGACAGGAAGGTAACTTCTTAATGCTATCGGCCTGCCGGAGGCGTTCCCAGCGTGCGGCACATTTGGAAAGTGCCTGAAAACCATACCACGGGCTGACCCAAACCTTGTGAGTGAAATTGAGTAGACGGAAGTCTACTTGGGAGTCGTCAGTGGTTTTGCTAGCACCACATCACAAGTCATCGTGACCGAGGGTTGATAACGCGCTATCTCCCAGAAAAACAGCATAGTTGCATTATAAAACCACAGGGGACTGGGCACTGTAGGTGTTGAGCAAACAGAAATGTGCCTGAGCAGGTGGGGATTAGCTAACCGCCCTAGTGCGTCATTTACATTTATTTTATTACACACACGCACATACATACATGTATATATATATATATATATATATATGTGTGTGTGTGTGTGTGTGTGTGTGTGTGTGTGTGTGTAATGAATAAAGAATCCTTAAAAAATTCATTCATGTGATAATTTATTTCGTGGACTCAGGTTTTAAAGAAGAGATGGAAGTTGACGAAATAAATTACCCCCTGAATGTATTTTTAAGAATTCCGTATTCATATTTGCTCTGTTTTTACATTGAGCTCTTTGGATTTATATCTTTTGGAATTATTCCAACTAATTATCAAGTGATATTATATACACACACAGGCATATATATATATATATATATATATATATATATATATATATATATATATATATATATATATATATATATATGCGTGTGTATGTGTGTCTGCATTGCTTTGAGACGAGAACCAATTATTTCATGAAGAAAAGAATCGTGTCAATATTAAACTAGTTCGAATATAATAATTTGTGACCAACTTATAACTTGCGTCAAAATTATTCATCTTATATAGGTTATAGGGAATCATCTTAATAAATAAATAAATAAAAATCGTTCTTATAGCCAATTAAGCAACCATGACAGTTCAATCCGCAGAAGAATTTTAACCTTTGCAAACATATATGTCTTGTAAAACGTTATTGTGAATATACAAGATTCTCAGCAGACGATCGCTCATTCAAAAATCAGGACAGATATGTTTTTCTTTTCTTTTTTTTTTTCGGTTGTTGCTTTGCATTTTCATACAGTGAAGTGGTAGGGGTAGAAAAACGTTATTTATGTATATTTAGATCCGAAGAAGAAAACAGATTTACCAACGGACATGCCCTTTTTAACCTAGAGTTGTTTTTTCTTCTTTCTTTTTGTCCTAATTCAAAATTGTTAAAATTAAATAAAACCGGCTACTTAAGCCATATGTTTTTAAAACCTAACAATTTACCTAGTGACTTTTTCGTTTTCACTTCTCTCTATCTCTTTTTTTTTCTCTAACCTTCTCCCTCTAATCTGTTTTGCTTCTCTCTCTCTCTCTCTCTCTCTCTCTTTTTAACCTACTCTTTCTATACTTCTCTCGGCTTATTTTTCTCTAAACTTCTTTGCTTGCCCCTCTCTCTCCACTCTCTTTTTTCTCATTTCACTCTCGTTGAACACCCACTCTCTCTCTAGATTTCTTAGTTTCTCACATTTTCTCACCGTAACCTTCTTCCCCTTTTTCTTATGTCTCTAGTTTTCTTTTTCCTTCTCGCTAATCTTCTTAGCTTCTCTCTCCTCCTTTCTAACCATCTTCTCTTTTTGTGTCTTCGTTTTTTTTCCTTATCTGTGTAACTTCGCTTCTCTCTCCCCACATCTCTTCTCTTTCTTGTCCTCTTTTTTGCTTATGCATCGCTTCTTTGCTTCGGTTCTCTTTCTCTGTCTCTCTGTAACTTATCCTCTCTAGTCTTCCTTTTCCTCCTCTCTCTAATTTCTTTGCTTGTCCATCTCTTTCTCTGTATTTTTCACTAACCTCCGTTTTCTTACCTCTCTAGTTTTTTCCCTTCTCTCTAACTTTCATGGCTTCTCTCTCGCACACTTTCTCTCTCTAACCTTCTTCTTCTTGTCCTCTTTTTCCTTCTCTCTCTAACATTCTTAACTTCCCTCTCTCTCTCTAGTTTTCTTTTTCCTTCTCTTTCTAATTCTCTCTCTCTCTCTCTCTCTCTCTCTCTAACCTTCTTCTTCTTCTCTTTCTAGATTTTTTTTCAATTCTCCCTCCAACCTTCTTGACTTCTTTCTCGGAAACTTCCTCTCTCTAAACTTCTACTTGTTTTCTTTTTCCTTCTCTCTAACATTCTTAACTTCAATCTCTTTCTTATCTTTCTACTTTTCTTTTTCCTTCCCTTTCTAATTTTTGGCTACTCTCTCTCTCTCTCTCTCTCTCTCTCTCTCTAACTTTCTTCTACTCTTTTTAGATTTCTTTTTTACTTATCTATCATATTTTCACTTTTCTCTCTCTCTCTCTCTCTCTCTCTCTCTAACCCTGTTTTTCTTTTCTCCCTTCTCTTCCTAAACTTCTCCGCTTCTCTCTACTGGGATAGGTCAGATTTTCTTTTCTTTTCTACTCTCTCTCTCTCTCTTTTCAACTGCAATGAACCTGACAACATTGGTATGATTAACATATATCATCTCCACTGTCCCAATCTAGAAACTTAGTCACACAGTCCGAGATTATCATTTGACGTCTTTCTGTTTGATAATTCTTATTTTTCGATTGCACCAAATACACATTTATACGCCTTTGGTTGCTAATATCCCCGCACAAAACAGAGGCAAACACAAATGTGTGCTCGTATATATGAATCTACTTTATTATTGTATCAGATTAACAAAAAAAAAAAAAACAAAAAAAAATCCTGTCGAATATTGAATAATGGAAATTAATTGACATATTTAACATGTTGACTGCCTGAGGTCAATTACGAAATCAAGTACCAACTTTATAATTGTCAACTTAGGCAATAAAAAAATTGAGAAAAAACAACGTCCAGCCAGAACATGTTGATTTTGTTCACCCTCCCCACGCCCCACAAAAAGTACAGCGAGAAACACATTATTTTTGTGCCGTTTGCGAAGACAAGCTACCTCTCTACATTGTTGATTGATTCAAAAATCACCATACTAGTCTTCTTATCGAGTCGCTACACCATACCCATCCAGTGTTGCACACAGAGCCTTGCCTGGGGTATTAAGGTTTCAGGGTCATTAAGTGCGCATTGATCTTCAAGATTGGGGCAAACAAGGTGATGTTCCATAGTTTATGATTTCCCGCGTTGGCAGTTGGTATCAACATCGATGGCATAACCCCATTTCTGAACGTTGGCTCTACAGTGACCAACAGCTGTTCGGAGACCATTTAGGCAGGACCAAAAGGGCAAAGCAACGCTGGAGCCAGTGGGGAGGGATTCTGTGGGGCTGAGAGAGAAAGCCTATGTTCCACGTTTTTAAGGTGGCTACACCACAGGGACAGATGCTGTCTAAGAACTCTGTCGTTTATTGGTTCTGCTGGGTGTAAAAATCTGTCTTGACTTGAATCTCTTTGTTCTTGACTCACAGCCGCGGAGTGGATAGCAAGGGTCAATTTCCTGTTTCATCTTCTCAAGTTGGGGCTCGACTAACCTTATAGCGTAGGAGAAGGATTGGCAAATGAGAACTCATCTGACGAGGACTGAGACGCTCCTTCCTTGTACGAGATATGAGGAACTTCTGTTGCTTTTCAAATGCTTCGTTTATATGTCATATTTTCAACAGATTTTACCCATAAAAAGTTTGTTTTTAGTCGCCAGTACAATTTTCTGTTCCCACATTAGACGCCAGGTAGCAGTTATTTGTGTTAAAACAACGAAAAAACTCATGGTTGTAGCCTTAAGGGCAAGACCACAAAAATGAGATCACTCGTGGTCGGCGCCATAATAGAAAAAACGCAAGCTACGAGTTATCCTTTGGTTGGCTGTGTTAATCAAGAAAATACCGCCCCCCCCATTATCGATAAAAAGTTCCCGTCTATTTGGCAAATTGCTGATTCTTCGGGCATAAAATTCTTCAGGCTTTGATGCAAAGAAACACTCACTATCAGTGTTTACCTCTTCACAATTAAATAAACAGTTTTCCCTCTAAAAATGTTGCAATGATCTAAAAAGATAGTCAGATGGAGCAAGGTAAGAAGAGTAAGGCGGGTGAGGCAAAACTTCCATATGCAGAACCATAATCGTTTCCTAGGAGACTCGAGCAATGTGTGGCATGGCGTTATCGTTTAATAGGTTACTGACCAGGCTTGACTTTTGTACACGACCGGTGATTCAACGTGATGTGGCTGTAAGCACTCATTAACTGTCTCAAGAACATGACCACGCGCTAAAATGGTTTATCCAAATAAATATTTGAAAGTATGGACATTGGATGAAGCTGTTGATTGCAGTCCTTTATTGTGAGCATTAGTTCTTTGATCTTGTGTTATTTACCTTAGCACTGGTGATCCATCTTCAGATTTTACTTCCCCACAAAATACAAAATATGTTTAATGAAGAGAGGGGGGATTCCCACGGCGCTTCGAAGATTTTGTAAATATTTACTTCGTTTTTCAGCAACACATCAAGAGCTCAGTGTTGGGCGTGGTCGAAAATGTCACTTCTAGGTTTAATGCTTCTGGGAGAGGTATATGGAGAGCGACTCGGATTGAGGATTCAGAGAGCCGAGTTCGAATTCCAGTCGAATCCATTACATTCACTTACGTGCTAATACCTTTACCAGCAATGGGTAAATAGCAGGACAGACGGGGTTCTATAGCCTTGGATAGCAACTGGTCTACTGCAGAATAAAAATGGCAACCTACTGCGGAAAAAATCTGCCTCGTCAGTCATGTATTGAAAGATACATGTTCGCCTAAGCGTGTATCACGCATGGCACATAACTGACTGATTTATTCATTTCTTCTACTTCTTACCATGGCCATGACTCTATATGTTGAATATATTTACTACGGGCTTGAGGGAAAATATATTCACAAAATCCCAAGCAAAAAAAAAAAAAAATAACATAATAAAATTGAAAAAAAATAATTAGTGAAATACCTTTTGCTTGAAACTGGATTTATCCAGTAAGTATAAAGTCATTTGTTTGGATATTCTGACTGTCACGTTGACTCGTTGCAGCAACAGAATTATAGACCAAATAGTGAGGAACCTCATTAAAACAACGTTTAGGTTAAATATGCTGAAGGAATTAAAAAATAATTTGGGTTAATTTTCATTATCCTATTATACTTGTGCTTGTTTATTCCTTCTTTACTTCGCACGACCGTTACCCCCTGCCAATATCTCATAAATAATGAACCATTCCGTTTTGACTGGATGAAGAGAAAAAATTATCAGAAACGTTACCTGTTTTCAGTGAAAGAAAGAAATAAAGATAGATAGATAGATAGATAGATAGATAGATAGATAGATAGATATGAAAAGACTTAACACACTTATATTGTTCATAGATAGATAGATAGATATGAACAGACTTATCAAGATAGATAGATAGAGAGATAGACAGACAGATGTGAACAGGCTTATTAAGAGACTTATATTGATGATAGATAGATAGATAGATAGATAGATAGATAGATAGATAGATAGAAGTGATTAATGTATCTTACTAATATCTCATGAATAGTATACTATTTGTTTTTGTTTTTTTTTGTTTTTTTTTATTGCGTGAGAAGAGAAAATACACCAAAGACGCTACTTGGTTTCAATGAGAAAATGAAAGAAAGAAGGGAAGGTAGAAGTGTTTAACGTGTTTCAGTGAAAGTTATCAATTTCAAATCTTTTCATTTGTACCCCCTTACTTCTTAAATTATGATTGTTAAAGTTGTTAATCTCATATATTTAACGATCCGATAGGTGGGGTGGGGTCTACTGATATTTTATTGTCGTAGAACTCACCATGAGCTTATTCTTTCATTAATTGAAGAATTAAGGAATTTCAAATAGGAAAACCATGAAATTTTCACGGGTTAAAACTAGTTACTTTTATTTAGTTACTAGTCTTTATATATCATATTATTGTTGCTTTGTTTTATCTCAGTACTCTGAGTCAATACATTTTTCAATATTACTAATATTTTATTACTAGTTTTAGTCCATATCTGGGAAGTGTTTTTACAGAGTTCGGAAAACGCGACACGGCAATCCGAAAGATGCCTTTCAAAAGCTAGGCTAAGTATTAACAGAAAGATTTTGTTAGAAACAAAGAAAAAAGTACTGAACTCTTATGTAATACCAGTCCTCCTATATGGCAGTGAATGCTGGGCAATCTCAACACGGATGAAGAACAGACTTGAAACAACATAAATATATTAATACAGAAAGATGCTGTGAATATCATGGACCGAACATGTGAGCAACGACGAAGTTTTAGAAAAGATGAAAAGAAGACGGACACATACTAAACAGCAAGAAGAATCAGTTGAAATTTCTAGGGCATATATTGAGGAAAGAGGGCTTGGAAATCGTAATACTCACAGGACATACTGGAGGCAAGCGGGATAGAGGAAAACAAGGCAGAACATACCTGATAGCTGGAGTAAAGTCGTAGCGAAAATCTTACTGAAGGTTATATTTTTAATTTAGGAATGCTCAAACACTTTCTTATGTAAATTAATGGAAATTGCTTCTTCGATTTACGCCGTTTCTGAAATCATTACAACGCTATCAGTCGTAGAGAAAATCTTACTCAAGGTTATATTTTCAGTTTAGGAACGCTCAAACATTTTCCCATGTAAATTAATGGAAATTGCTTCTTCGATTTACGCCATTTCTGAATTGTTATTAATCGTAGCAAAGAACTTTTTAGGAACACTCAGAATGACAATTGTACGGACAGTTTTACATAAGTTTATTCTGGGGAGACTTGGAAGGCCCAAAATTATTCTTATATAAATAAATTATAATTACTTCTCGGCTTACGAAATTTTTCTTACTTTGGAATAGTGGGCGAGACGCGTATTTGTTGACAGGCAAAAATATTCACATTATTTTGTGCTGTTTTTCGTCTCTGTGCGGCTATTCCGACAGTTGTTCCATTGCTATCGTTACGAACCGAGCTGCCAACATGTTTACGTTCAAATCGGTTTGAAAACAAAATGACTCAAGTTTCAAGAATTCTAGACAGAGCAGTGTTCTTTATAACCATTTCGAGGTTAAACCCGTTTGTATTCGTATTTAATTAAATAACGTCCATCGTCTTTATCTAAAAACTGTCATAAATTATAAAGGTTAGGTGTTAAGAGTTAAAAGAAGACAGATTTCGTATTAGATTTATCAATGTGAGTGAACACGTTGTGGACTTGTAATTGAAAAAAAAAACATTTGAAAAAGGAATGGCCTGTTCAATCGTTGTTTTAAGAATGAACCTGGAGATATTGCAGAATAAAAAAACTAAATAAAATTTTGGCTTACGGCTAATCGAAATATCATACGATATCTCGAGCTGTTTAATTTGATTTAAGATCGTTAAGTAACGAGCTATTTAACTTGATTTAAGCTCGTCATGTAACGATCTTAAATCATTGTAATATAATAGTGTTGCTTGACAAAAGAAGTTAATTGCGATCTGTTAAAGGGGTGTATCAACGTTCACTTCGCCATTTGAGAGCAAAGCACGTAATCTGGCCACTGGGTTTAATTATGCGTTAGGATTACATGGCTGTTACTATAAAAAAACGAATGAAGGCGCGTGTGTGTAGCGATATCCTTTTTCGTACTTTCCCGTGTACAAAGTTCATGTGAAGGATCTTGAAAGACATTTCGAGAAGAGTCCTTTGTTGGTTTCGTAGAATTATTAGATATGCCTGTGTGCAGCTACGTAAACTTAGGTCATTTTTTATGCTGTGTATTCTGGTATTCAATTTGACATTAGATTCAATGAGAACTGAAAAGTCCCCCAGGGAGAAAATGAGACACACATTATCTAAAGACTGCATCAGTGTTCACGTGGTCAATTGAAAGCAAAGCACGTCATATAACCAAGTGATTAAAGTATACCTTAGTGGCTTTGTCGATAAAAAGCAACCGTTTAACTTCAGGGCTTACGACCACATTATGTTAAAACACCGTTTTCCGTACGATCATCGAAGTTAAGCAACGTCGAGCCTGGTCAGTGCCTAAATGGGTAACCGCTTGAGAATACTAGGTGCTGTAAGCTTGGATGTGCGGGTGGTGTAACGGATAATGGCTCTAAAATGTTAACCGGAGAGCCGAGTTCCAATTCCAGTCGGGTTCATTATATTCACTTACGTTCAAATACCCTTGGAGAAAGGTATGGATCCACTTCTACTCCACTTATCTATGGGTTAAATAGTAAGACTTGTATCACTAAATCATTATTATTTCCCAAAAAAGTTCTTAAAATCTAAAAATATTTTCTGGCTTTAAATAATCTGAAAAGGGTTGATAAGCTGTAAAAAACGAATTAATCAATCATTTAGCGTTAGGAATGTAACAAATAAAATAGTAATTATGAACATGCTCATACGAACGGAATGTGACACAGGACAAAATCTAACTTGTTGTCCCACGCCTATATGAAAGTAGGGAGAAAAACTGCTCGAACCTTCTCGTCACTTCTTCTGTGTGGGTGACGAGGCGCCAGGGTACTGATAAGCCTTGCCCTCTTCCAAAGTAAAGGAAAGTCCTGTGCGGTAATCATTTGGCACTCGAGTATGTTATATTTAATTTTGACGTATATACCAAGTAAGAAAAAAAAATAGTAAAGCCGTCGGTGATGTAAGATAAAACATTTTCGCCTCTCCTGGTTGGTTAGACGAAAATAAATGATTTCCTTCTTCGATTGAATCGAAGAAATATAAAGAGAACGACTTGTCGTCCGATGAAGAATACAATTCCCTGTTCGACTGCTAATTATTTTCTCCATTCCACACCCTAACCAAACTGAGAATTCTTAGCTACAATTTCAGAAAAGCAAAGTTGTAATCATTGCGCATCTTACCTTCAAAACGATGACCACTTGACGTTTAAATAATTTTTCGATATTTTCTTAAATGGCCGATACTTTTACCTAGCATATCGACACCAGTTACTTTCCAAATGCCGTGGTGTGGTTTCCCTCTGTCTTTTCTATAAACAATTTCACGGTAGCTATTCCAATGAGCTCTCATCTTTAGTACGTCAACCATATGAATCCAAACGAACTATTAGATTGGCAACTAAGTCTCTTTTTTTTACCGCTGAATTTGCTGGATGTTACCGTAAGTTCTATTCTAATAGTTTCGTTTCTCACACTTCTCGCCTCTGGAACACAATTCCGGGTTTTTGCTTCCCTGCCACCTACGATCTCCAAAAATTTAAAGCCAACATCAGTTACCATCTTCTGTCTTCCTGAATCTTGTTCTTTTATCGTCTTTCTCCCCACTAAAGTCGTCTTATTGTCTTTCACTCTCAGTAACCCCTGACGTCCTTCTTGGGGTGAAATGCTTTGGTATTTACAGTTGTAAAGGGAAAATATAGACATCAGCAAATTGTAGGTACCCGGAAAGAAAAAGTAAGAACAATCGGTTCTTTTATTGGATGTGCGGCTGACCGTTGGTTTCTGGGTATGCTTGTCTGCTAAGGCGGCGAGCTAATATCTGTTGCAGACGCCTGGTCCATAGTCACGGTTTCTGGAAGAGATCGCAAGATCTGACGTGATCACTAGTTTGAACAAAGCCAGCAACATTCAAACCCTCGGTCACAGGCATCGACGGCTTCCGAACAGTTTTTTTTTCGTTCGTCTAGCGAATTTTAACTGTCAATACGTGGTACGGTTTTTTCAGAACCGCACGCAGAGATCATCTCCCGCAAGCCGTAATTTTCAAGAAGTCACCTTCCTGACAAATCGACTATAGTGAAAATCGAACCGAGGTCTCTTGCACGCCATGCTAATCTTCTAACCCCTCTGCCACTTTTTATTTACTTGATGTACACATTTCTTAATGTCTGATAGAAACGGGGTCTTATTAATCACTGCAAACGTTTCTATAAGGATTTCTAGCAATAACAATGATGAATTTCTGGGATGCGGCGTTATCATAATTCACAGTTTTTTTTTTCTTTTCGGACTAATGTACTCAGCTTCGTTTCGGCCATTGTTACCGCAGGACTTCTTCAGGTTTCTGTCGAGCGAGTGACCGTCAGAGAATTTCGAAGTGAATTCTTTATTTAATCTATGGCGGTAGATTGTCCCCTTTCCGCTGGTCATATCCACGAGACAATAATCCAGTGAATTAAAAGTTGGTTTGTGAATTCGGTGGCAGAGTAATTCTGAGTTCAATCCCTGGACCGGGTAGTGTAGACTCAGGCTCACTGGAAACAAGGCGAACAATAACTAAGTAAAACTAAAAAAAAAAAAAAAAAAAAATGAAATAACAAAACGAGATATCTCTACACATGGGAGTAGAACGTGAACCCCTGTAGATTAAATAAAGATTTCAGTTCGAAATACCCCGAATTGACAGACAGGCACCTGAAGACGGCTGAAGGGCATAACGACCGAAATATTCTGTTAATTAAAAACAACAAAGTTGAAGGGCAGTAATCAGAAGGTGAATAATACAATTAACAATGATGAAGTACAAACAGATAAGAGTACTGTACGGTTATGTAGTAGCAATTTGTTAATTTTAACGCCTGCAAAACTAAACTTCTCTCCATTAAACATCTGAGATAACCCTCTCTGCCTTCTATCTGTATGGCTGATGCTAACCTCCAGCTGACATGAAATGGAAAGACTATATTGAATCCATTGTGAGGTCAACTGCTAAGGAAGTCGGTTCAATGTGTCGTGCGAGACAATTTTTCTCTCCAAAATCTATCTTATATATCTATGTCTACCATTCGTCCATGCTTAGTGATGTGGGACTGGTAAGGTATTGATGTTTCACCGTGAGTGCGTTTCTTGAATCCTCGTCGCCACTGATGTGGGGCCAAAGTTGGGACCACAGAAGTAAAACACGGAACACGGATTAGATGTAAGAAAGATATATTAACAACAGGTTACAGAGATAGTGTAAGCGGAGCTTACTATAACACTCTCTAGAGTGCTATGTCGCCTACTTAATATAGGCCTGGAAGAGTCTATAGTTTAGGTAGTTTCCGGTCTCACAATACTTAGAATATTGCTGCCACATATGGTCCGGTGCCCCTGCTATTTAACTCGAGCTCCTTGATAAGATCCAGATAAGAATCAGCAATATTATTGGCCTTGATGTAGCGGCTCGGCTTTAGTCACTTTCCCATCGCCGTAAGGTTGCCTCTCTGTGCCTTTTTCTATAAGTTCTTTCATGGTAATTATTCAGATGAGCTCTTCGCTATGGTACCTAGACTTTATGAGTTTAGACGCAGTATTAGACTGGCGTCGAGATCTGATCAATTTACAGTCCAGCTGGCTAGATGTAGCCGTAAGTTTCATGCTAATAGTTATTTTTATCGCAGTTTTTACCCGTGGAACTCCCTTCCGGCTCCATGCTTTCCGACCAACTTTAATCTGCAAAAATTTAAATGCAATGTAAATCGCTATCTACTGTCCTCCTGATTACTCTTTTCTCTTTCCGCTCATTATTAATGTTTCTGTTCTTAATTCTCCCACACCCTGTAGACGTTGTGTTTTAGTGGCTTTATTGCCTTGCTTGGAGTGATACCGATTAAAAAAATATATACCAATGAATGCTGGAAAATCTTACAGATGAAGAAGAGAAGCAACAGAAATGTGGTTCTATAGAAGGATGGTAAGAATGCCATGAACCGAACATGTGAGTAACGACCAAGTTCTAGAAACAATGGCAACAAAAAGGAAACTTATACTTAACATCAGGAAGAGAAATTTCAGGGCACATGATGAGGAAACAGGGTTTGGAAAGTTTGTCTCTCACAAGATAGATTAAATGCAGAGGAAGAAAAACAACGCATAACGTACATGGCGAGCTTGAGATGGCAAAACAAAGCTTAGGAGAGATAATATAAAGACAACATTTATTAAGAGCTACAAACGACAGGAAATTGTGGGGAACTACGATCGTCGTCAACGTCCTGAAGTGACACGGCACATACAGGGTACGATGGATTACGTCTAAATTATGCAAAAAATGAAAATAACACTGACATCTCATTTTAACAGATATATTTACCAAAATCACACAAAAGTATCTTGAAATACGAAAAAGTAAATTTATTCAATGAAATTGCCATTGGCTTCAACCACAGCCTCCAGAAGATTTCGAAACCTCCTGTAACTCTTCTGAACGGTCTCCTTGTTTAAGTTGGTGAATGCTGCCATAATCCTTGACTTCAGTTCATCTTTGGTGTTACAAAGAGTTTAGTTGGTTTCTTGTTAAACTGCGCCCCATACATAATAATCAAGTGAGTTGCAGTCTGGGGAGTTAGATATAAGGGATGATGTGCACGCAGAAATTGTCTGACGTTTATGACTGGGTTCTCCTGCTTGTGTGGCATGGTGCACGGTCTTCCAGCAGCCACCATGGCAGTACTACAGCCTCAAGGCTCTTAATGTAGACCTCCATGTTGAGTCTGAAAAGAAGAATGGAGGCATAACTACACCATCACTAATGATCACCCCAAACACTTTCGTACTCACCATTAGACTCATCCAACTATTTCCTCTGTACAGTCCTCAGATTGACACCCAAACACTCTGAAATGTTGGTATTGGAGCTTCCGGCTCGAGTGCTAAGCAGTCATGCCGCTTCCAAAGTTCTGGCCGAGTGAATGGTGTCATAGTGCTTTTTTGTTTTAGAGACGATGCCCAACTGACCCTACTATATTGTGTAGTCGACAAAATCAAAAGCAACCAACGGCGCATGCGCGAAATTAAAAATATAGAGTAGTGACAATTTACACCCTGAAGAAGAAGAAGAAGAAGAAGAAGAAGAAGAAGAAGAAGAAGAAGATTAATCGGGGATATTTTAGCGTATAAATTCACCTGTTTTCAGCTGAGACGATAAAAGAATTGGCCATTTTCACGCTAAAGCGATCAGCAGCCAAAGTAGATCAACAAAGTCCGTGTGTACTAGACTGTTCCTTGGTTACACCTCGGATGAAATGTCGACTCATATTGGCTAAAGCAAATATTTCTTTAGTGCAATTTTCAGCACTTGACAATTTACTCCTTACACAATATTTCCTTTTAATTTATTTCTTTCGTCTTTTTTGCAGCAAAGGGTTTTTCATTTGCAATCTGTCGTAATTATAAAGGCTTTGACGCCGAGGCTTAGATTTTAAATTCAGTGTTGAGTTAGTGATACTTGTTATTTATTGGTTGCAAAAGAAAGCACTCGTTACACAACGATTATTCTTTTATGTGACGTGTCCCTTCAGGACGTAGGTGAACATGGCCCCCACAACTTTGTACCACTAAGTAACGTTTGTCCCATCGTATCCGCTCCTGCTATTCATTTACACAAGCTCGTTAGCGAGGTTACTTGGTGTTTGCTTGTGAGTATCTAATTCTCCAAGCTCTCTTTCCTCATTACGTGTTCTAGAAATTTCAACTGCCTGTTCTAGAAACCCGTTCTTTTCGTTCCCGTTTCCTTCTTTACTCAGATGCTCCGTCCATAGCGTTCTCCGTATCCTTCCGGAGACCAAAATCTCTGCTACATCAAGTCGCCTCTTCATCTTTGAAGAAATTGTCCAGCATTGACTGCCATATAAGAGGATTGATATGAGATAGCAGCTGAGCACTTTTCGTCTTTTAACGAATTTTTTTTTCTTTCTTAATATTTTGCTTAACTTTTGGAAGACAACTTTTTTCTATTCCAATGCATCTTCGGATTTCCTTGTCTCTTTTTCTGTCTTTTCTTAAAACAATTCCCAGATAATGAAATCTGAGTAGATGCTCCGTTTATTTTTTAAACAGTATATTCACTAATTTTCGTCTTCATATCAAGCCGGAGAGCGCATCTTTTTCTTTAATAAGATTTCCAGAATAAGGAACGTCTACTGAAATACGAATATCGACTAAAAATAACGTGTAAAGTGATTATATATATATATATATATATATATATATATATATATATATAGTTGTATATTTAGGCAGCAATTCTTCCTTTATGCATGTTTCATTAAAAACGACAGACAAGGTACTACGGTTAAGCTTTTTATTTAATTTTTCTTGTGTTCGAACGAGAGCTTTCTTTTCTGGACAAAGGGTGTGTAAGAACTGTCCAAATGTTTTATATTTGCGAGCGCTTTCGGCTATACCTTTAGCTATTATCAAGGATGATTCGATTTTTCAGCTAAACGCAGTCGTCATGGCCTGACGATTTCGCTTAACATGAAACAGACTGTCGTCTCTGGGTGCTGACATCAATGTCCACTTTTATATTTACATACCCTCTATCCCTAATATTGACCACTTTAAACCACAAATTACCTTAAAACTATATTTTATCATATATATATATATATATATATATATATATATATATATATATATAAAGAAGATAAAATTTATCTTAGCCGACGCGTTTTCTCCTCGGATGGAGTTTATCAAGGCAAATGTAAGGATTTTATTTTACAACATTTTTGTTTTCCTTTTTGTCTTTATTCATATTATCTTTTTACAGAATTATTTTTAGTTATATCTTAAATTTTACACACGCACAAACTCACGCACATATGTATTAAATTAAAATGAATGTTTTTATTCTGTTTTCTTTTTTGTTTGGCTTTTCTATATACTCTTTCTCTCTCTCTCTCTCTCTCTTTCTCTCTCTCTCTCTCTCTCTTTCGTGTATTTGGTATCTCTTCCTTCCCACCCTGTCTATTTCCACGCTCTATCATTTCTCTGATGATTATGTTTCAAAATTTTAGTTATGGTTACCACTGAACCTGTTGCAAAACTAGAACTATAGTTTTTTGTTCTTACTTCTTACCTCCACTCAAAAGAAAAAAAAATATGAAGAAGCCATGCGAGTATATACTTGCTCATTTACAGTGGACTCGTGTTTGAATATCTCATTCTCAAACTAGATAACTGTACGAAATTCGTGGGCAACATTAAACTATGTCCTTTATTAGAATAACATGCCGGACTACTTGTTTCTCTTTCTTCAGTCATGTTCGTTTACCATATTTTCAGTGTATAAGACGCATTTATTCCAAAACTTGATGTTGAAATCTGCTTAATTTTTATACACAGAAATCTCGTTTTTACATTAGTGGTCACCCTGTACAAGACCAGGGAGCCACAAGTTTGTGCAGATATATAACGTGAGAAATATAACTGTTAACGATAGACTTGAATAGCTTATGAATGTAATGATCGAGAAACCTTCATCTTGGAAGTTGTCGGTTCCATAGAGCAGTGGTTCCCCGGAAAAGAATTCCCTCATAGAATATGGAGGGTTTGAGGGTAATTCGCTACAATGAGCATATGGCGGTTCCTCGATGTGAAGGTTAGAACTAGTGGAATTAATTAATTTAGTTCGTGTAAGCACTTTCCATGGAAGTAGAGATAGAAAAGTTAGAGGCTTGCGGCATCTCGTCTGTAAGAGTGGGGTTGCAGGGTGGAAGATAATTAGTCACCCACAAGGATGGTTTTGGACGCTATCCAATCTGGAAAGCGAGGACTGGGCAGCTCGTACCCATCTATGACATCGGTACTCCCTTTTAAGCTTGATCTGGCTCTTGTAAAGGTGGAGGCTAGCATGAGGAGTCAGATACTTAATGAAGCTGTACAGAGAGCCGACCACTTTTCCTGCATCTTTAGCTGTGGATCGTATCTACGAATATATATTTGATTCTACCGAAGAAACATGTTGAGAATACCATGGAAGGAACATGCGAACATCGAGGAAGGGAGTTCAGAATTAATTTTAACTCGGAATTAATTTCAACTCGGAACTAATTTCAACTCAGAACTAAGAGTTAGGGTTTTTAAATCGAGTTAAAATTAGTTCCGAGTTGAAATTAATTCCGAGGTGAAATTAGTTCCGATTTGAAATTAATTCCGAGTTGAAATTAATTCCGAGGTGAAATTAGTTCCGTCACTCCGAGGAAGGGGGTTCAAAATTAATTTAAACTCGGAACTAATTTCAAATCGGAACTAAGGGTTAGTGTTAGGGTTTTTAAATCGAGTTGAAATTAGTTCCAAGTTGAAATTTTTTCGAATTTGTAGGAAAGGTGTTTCGAATTCTAACGTTAATTTGTATCGTTCATTTCGGCAATTTGTTCTGGATAATAATTTTTTCTATTATTTCTCCACCATCATATATACAAGTTTTTTTATTTATTGATTGATTTCTCTTATTCGTCATTTAAACCGATAATATTTTAATCGTAATAATAATAAGTAGTGTATTTGATGACAAACGGCTTACTCTGACGTCAAGTATAAAATATATGTACAGAGCCGGTGCATGGGTCTCGTGTTGGCCGCCCCCGAATCTATGATATGCACAGCCATTCTTCAAAATCTCAATTTTCATAAGGAAATATTAATATTAAACACAAATTTTATTGTAACCTAATAATGACCAATAATGGATCATATGCAATATCAGTGAACAATTCAACTAGAAAAATTGAAAATAAATGTAAATACAAATTGCAGACATGTCATAGATTATTCCATCTGAAATATACGAATAATGTTTTGCGGCAGTTTTTAACATGGACTTCAGATTTTTCTTGTTAAAAAGTTCAATAATTTAACACATTCAACATTATGGATAAGAAATAGTAAATTTTATATAGCGTCATTTTTTTTTTATGCAAGACTAGTTCACGGATTTGGACGAAAAAAAAAATGATCCCCAGAATGACGTCACAATCCGTGAACATTTTTCATTCTTTAAGCCTTTGATCCCTGCGTTCCTGAACAATTCTAACCCTTCTGTCTGAGCCCCTGAGTCAAAATTCGCAAATAATTGCTATGTAATGTTTTACGGTAGATATAAAAATAGTTACAAGTTGCTGGGTATTAAGTCATTTTTCTCTACCACTGTTCAACTGGTGGCTGGGCATTGCATCGTTTTTCTCTACCACCAAAATATCTTTTGAAGAATAATACTTTTTGAATGCTGAAGACACCATTGCCACCAATGTGTTACCATTATGTGGGTGGTATTTCTGGGAGTTAAATGTAGGAGGTATTTCTGCCGCTTTATATTGCGTGACATTAAATTGAAATAATTTTGTGGAGAGTGACTCATGATCTGCGGAATGTAAAGAGAAATTTAAGTGCAGAAAAGAAACAAACACACCTCCGGCCTAACAACGGGTTTTAATTTCAAAGATAAGCCAATGATAAATATTATTGTGAAAGTTGGAGGTGCAAATCAAATTTTCTTTCCCATAACTACAGGTGAACAGGCATGCGCAAAGTCGGATTTTATTTCATCACGCTCCACTAACGCAGTATGTTTAAACCTGCGTTAATTTCCCCTTCACAACCGATCACTTACATTTTTGTTTTAAATTATATCTAACCGTCTAACAGTTGTAAGAAAACAGAATGTTTCGTTGTCAGCCAGATAAACACTCTAAGATGGCAACTGCGAATCGAAGACGTCAAAATCAAACAAGTACGAAAATTGAAATATCTGGAAAGTGTTTGAACAGACGATGGAAAATGTGACACCGAAATCCGAAGCAAAAGGAACATTTGAAATTGCGAACTATGAAATGAAGATGTCAAAATTAAGCAAATACGAAAATTGGAAATATCTGTGAAGTGTTTTGAAAGACGTTGGAAAACGTGACACCGAAATTCGAGGAACATCCCCAAATGCGAACAATGAATTGAAAAATTCAAATTCAAGCAAGTACGAAAACTGAAATACCAGGGAAGTGTTTTAACAGACGATGTTAAATGTGACATCGATATCCGAAGCAAGAGAAACATTTCAAAATCCAAAGTATGAAATGGAAACGTCAAAATTAAGTAAGTGCGAAAATGGAAATATCTGGGAAGTATTTTAACAGAAGAGGGAAATGTGTCCGAAGGTGCACTGGAATAGCAGAAGATATGTTTGAAAAGCTAAGTAAAGTAGAAAAATGTCATTAGAAACAAAGAGATGTTATGTAATATCAGTCCTCCTATATAGCATTTAATACTAAACGATTTGGTTTTAATCAATTTACCCCTAAGCAAAGCGATAATGCCACTAAAACGCTAGGGGCTCCTGGAAGTGAAAGCGAATGAAAATTCTTTAGAATGAACCGGAAACCAAATTCTAAACAGAAAACCTCTACTCCTGTTCAAAAAAAACAAGGAGGACTGTGAACAGGATAATAGGAGAACCTATTCCTATTCCCAAGAAATAAAGGGAGACTTGAGGCAACAAAAATGTGACTCTACAGAAGGATACTAAGAATACCATAGATTGAATATATGAGCAACGATATATTTTTAGGGAAAAGTGAAACGATAAAGGATGCTTATACTTA
The DNA here is from genome assembly GCA_903632075.3 of Acanthosepion pharaonis. Classification (NCBI taxonomy): domain Eukaryota; kingdom Metazoa; phylum Mollusca; class Cephalopoda; order Sepiida; family Sepiidae; genus Acanthosepion; species Acanthosepion pharaonis. The sequence goes on along the minus strand of CAHIKZ030005039.1, from coordinate 89,041 downwards.
GAATCAGAAAGAGTTGAAATCTTTGGAGCACAGCACTTGGAGAATTTGACACTTGTAGGACATATGGAAATCAAAAGTGACAAGGGAATAAACTACCTGAAGAGTAAGCGTTCTCAAAGCAAATTTGTGGCTTTCACAACACAAAGAAAGAGAATCACTTGTAACACGTCAGGAAAATAACTCACGAACTTTTTTCCGGGGTACTTGATTATCTCGTTCACTACACTCCCCCCTGTCACATAAGTGACACTCATGGGCGGGCCTCTTTATTCTTAAGCTTCTCCGGAGCGGGGCAACTGTGGGAGGAGATTGTGTGTTATGTTCTGAGGTTTCTTCTGATCTGACAACCTCATGCGCAGAGTCTTCATCTGAAGAATGTTCTGAAGATTCTTCTTCTGAGGATTCTTCTGGTCTGACAACCTCACGCACAGAGTCTTCACCATCTGAAGGGGTGCTATCCCTACCTCCGATGGTAATTATTTGTTCACTTTCTGAGCACTCACTGCTAGTGTCACTTGTTGACGTATCTGTACCTACATAGTGACGCAAGTCCTTTATGTGTCTTGGTATGCCATCAACCAGCACAGAACGCGAGTTACTTAGTCCAGTGACATGCCCCACCCGGTACCGGGTTGTACACCGGCTATGTGGAGATTTCACCCACACGCGATCGCCCAAGTCATACGGCGCTCGTTCGTTTATCCGTTCAGTTGAACGCGTTGCGTCAATGCCTCGTAGCCGGACTTTATACTGATAAATCATGTTGGCTGGCGCAGTTGAGGGCGATACATTATTGTCTCTCGGAGTAACATTGTACCAATACACCGCCTCCATTATGGAACACTGCTTCCTAGCAGCGATTCTTTTGATGCTCCGATGACATCGCTCGACTATGCCATTCCCTGATGGGACATACGCGCAGCGAAATCTGAGGTGTACTCCCCCACGAAGCCACAAAATCTTTGAATAGTTCACTGCGGAATGCAGTGTCGTTGTCAGTGAGGAGTTCCGTCGGAGGTCCACGTTCAAAAAACAATGACCCCAAGTGGTCAATGACGCTTGCGGAATCCTGTCGACGCAGACGCCGCCAAATAGTGAACCGGGTTGGGCCACAATCAATCAGGGTTAAATAGTGATGTCCGTTATAATGGGTGATGTCCATTCCAATACGGTGCCACACCTTGCTTACACTCACTTGTCCTTTTTGCCATTGCACAGGTGCTGGGTCGATGGACTGACACTCCTTGCATTCTCTGACCACTGCCCTGACAGCAGCTTTGGATACGGAGGATCAATCTGCCTCACGAAATATAAGGTCCGTTTTACACCGGGATGTCCGCTTTGGCAATGCACAGATTTTAGTAAATCTGAGTTATAGTTGCTCGTTGATGTTACACAGACATGTTCTACCGGCTCTACCTCTTTCTTAATAGCGTCAAGCCATTTTTGGGGTACCTTGTTAAACTATCGGCCTTGTTCTGCTGTGATCTGACCAGCTGTATGTCTACGGATAAGTGGTATTCACTTACCAACTTTCCCAGTGTGTCTAGCCTCCTTCGAATGAGCATCTCGCTCGCAGCCTTTGTATGTATCCTAGCCTTCCCCGTAAGAGTGTCTGCTATCCACTTATACACGCATGCGAATCCGTGAATAAATGCAATACCTTTGCATTCCATTGAAGGGCCGCGGTGACTCCCCTGATAACGGCGTCTAATTCTGACAGGTTGATATGTTGCGTATCCTTCTCGACGCAACCAACACGCATCTTCCACGACAGTGTCACCTACTTCAAGAGACACTCCTGTTGCAAGGAGCTCGCGTCGACCCAGACGTTAAATTCACATCCGTCAACGCACCATTTACCACGTACGGGGTCGTCTTGACGCACCCTAGTAATGACTTCCCCTATCATGTGTCTAAGGGGAGCATCATTGGTTGTGTCATCCCAACCGAAGTGACAGCAGTCACCCTACGTTTAATAAATGCAGTTGCAATGCGGATCCACCCGCCCACGGGAAAATGTCCCACCAGCTTTCCACATAACGAAAACACGCTGCGTCGGGTCATGTGTTTGGGAATATCCGGGAGCTCCTTCCACGTTTCCAGTAAAAGCATGTTGTGCTCCCCCAGACCTGCAAGCCGAGCACCCGAGCACCATCCTCCAGTCGTTCTGGGTTTTACATTCGAGCCCAAAGTCAGCAAGATGCTTTCTCACCTGTGAAGCGGGTACTAAGGTTTCGTTGATGTAGATGTCGTCAATGTAGGCTGACGTCGCTTGACGAATTGTCTCATCCTGGGATAGCACAGCATCCACGATGGCTTTCATGATGGCCGGCGCCACATCCCATTCGGGTTAAGCAGTACCTCGTCCCATTAAGAATCACCGTCTGAAATGGCCACAGTGACCGGTGCACGCGTACCTGCAAGTAGGCCTTTCGAAGGTCAATCACAGAGACATTGGATCCCTTCGTTCGCCATTCTCTCAATTTTTGTGCACACACATCAGCATGAGCTGTGTATGTGTCTACATGTTCGTTCAGTTCTCTATAATCTAGTACAGGGCGCACCTTTCCTTGTTCTTTTGTACCACGGCCATCAACGGATGAGGCCTCTTGGAGGACCAAGCTCTTCCTCGGATATGGAGTCAGCCATCCGTTATCCAGCCACACCTGCAATTCGCGCTGGTATTCTTCCATGACGCGTTCGGGCACCGAATATTCTGACACTCGGTTCTGGAGCTTTTCTGGTGGGTTATTTTCCGACCATTTCCAAAATGCTGTCCATGTCTTCGTCCTTTGGTCGAACTCTGCGCTAAAGTCGGGCTCGTTGATCTTCAAAATAGCACAGATGGGCGGATCAGAAAAACTTGACTTCGCCTGCCTCTGTAATGCGTACGCCGCCCAGCTCCTTAATAATGTCCATCCCAAGGAGCAGATCGAAACCTAATAACGCGCTGTCCACGACCAACACACTGACTGTGACAGGGTCACCGTTGTTAATACTAAGTTTGATGTTTCCAACTCCCCGGCTTCTGAGAGCCTTTCCATCAGCCGTTAGTACGTCCATCTTTTGTCTGCTCCACTGTCGGCAAATCGAACCGTTGGTGAGTGACCGAGAGCAGCCAGAATCTATTAAAGCGGTACGCGTTATTCCATTGATGCGTACCTTAATCACAGGGAGCGCCACTTTCATGCTCGGGTGCGGGGAAGAGACCGGCGCTGACGTCGCGTCCCCATTCCATTTCCCGGCACTTAGAGGCAATATGATCTACTTTCTGACATTGAAAGCATCGTAGATCGAGCCGTGCCTTTCGCGCCGACCCGCCGCGCATTTCTTCGCGTTGATAGCGGCAGTCTCTGGCAAAATGATTCGGCCCAGAGCACCGACAGCAGGTGGCAACGCCATGGTGACGAATGGCTGGGGTCGGACCTTCTTTGACTTCAATTGGTTGAATAACCGCGGCCACTGGTTCATCAGCCTCCTTTTCGTCGATCATGACAGCACGGGCTCTGGTCAACAATTGATTGAGCGTCAGGTCTTCCATTCTGGATGATGCGCGGAGTATCTGCTTAACATGACTGGGCAATCCAGAAACGAAGGCACATGTCATCCATTCTTCAGGAAGCGGTGCGATTGGAACGGCGAGCTTCTTTAATTCTGCCAAATATACGTCTACTGTCTCGCCAGGTCGCAGACGCCGTGCCTGGAATTGGTCGTAGGCCACGAACCGGTCAGTTCCAAACGCGGTTAGTAGAGCGTGCTTTATTTGCTCAATGTCGCTTTTCTGTTCTTTACTCAGCTGCCTATACACAGCAAGGGCACCGCCATTCAATCGCAGAGGAAGAATCCGATCAATCTTCGATATCTCGCATAATTCGCAGACCAGTTCCACCTTTTCGATCCATTCAACCACAGACTGTCCACTAGTATCACCACTGAATTCGGGGATCAGTTTTATATCGAACGGTCTTTCCGCCATTTTGCGAGAGACAAAGTAAATGCCGAAATAGCTTGAAGAGTAAGCGTTCTCAAAACAAATTTGTGGCTTTCACAACACAAAGAAAGAGAATCACTTGTAACACGTCAGGAAAATAACTCACGAACGCCGTAGCCAAAACTGCCTGAATTTTTCCTCGCGAGTCGACAACACCAACTGCTTTTATCGGCAGAACCTATTTTTCCATTCGTCGACAGCCGGGATAGGATGCTCCGTAATTTGCATATTAATACACTCTTATAGCGACTCCTGCGACGAACTTGTTTCTTTTCGCTTGGGTTGACGAGGTAAGTCGCTATAAGAGTTTTGCTGACTACTTTTCTTTTGGCAATCCCTCCCCGGCAGATCGCAACAAAAAATACGAACTTTTTTCCGGGGTACTTGATTATCTCGTTCACTACACTACCTAACGAGCTTGTGTAAATGGTTGTCAGAACAGGGATTAGGAGAGATCGCATAAAGACAAGCCTTACGACAAAAGACAGGAAATTGCTGGAAATAGGAAACAAAGAAGAAACTTAGAATCCGAAAGAGTCAGTTGAAATTTGTAGGACACGTAATGAGGAAAGAGGGCTTGGAAAAGTTGACACTCACAGGACATAATAAATGCAACAGAGACAGAAGGAAACATCAGTTAGGAAACCTAACGAGCTTATGTAAATGGATGGAAGTATAGGGAATTTTAGCAAAGAGAGGAAAATGTGATACTGAAATCCGAAGGTGAACTGGAATAGAAAAAGATGTTTCCCAAAAGTTAAGCAAAGTATTAAGAAACAGGAAATTTTCATGAGAAACATCAAGAATGCTCAACTGCTATGTTATATCGAGGTGACGGAAATATAATTCTACAGAGAACACCATCGACGGAGCATGTGAACTACAAGGAAGTTTGAAGAAAAATGCAAATAAAATGAACATTTATACATAGAATCAGAGAGTTGAAAATTCTAGGACACAGAACGAGGAATGAGGGCTTCGAGGATTTGACACTCACAGGTCATATTGAGTTCAAGAGGGTGGAGACTAATATCTAGTAATTTACTTAATGAATTTACTCCACCGTGCCAAGAGTAAGTTCATTAAGTAAATTACTAGATATTAGCCTCCATCTTCATGTCACGGTGGAGTAATGGATAGCGGCTTGAATTGAGGAATCGGAGAGCCGAGTTCGAATTCCAGTCGAGTCCATTACATTCACTTACGTGCTAACACCCTTGTGAATCCTCTTTCTTCTCCCTCCAGCTATGGGTAAATAGCAGGATAGACTGGGTTCTATAGCCTTGGATGGCAACTGGTCTAGGAGAAGGAAAACTCTGAATTCAAACCTGCTCTTAGAGGAGGGTGAATGGAGTCTCTCTGAGCCTTGGTTGGCAATCCATTTAGTGTTGGTGTCACGATAAAAACACCCTTGATAGCCCTAGCGAAGCATCAAGAGTTCAGCTATTTGACAAGATTATGAACTACACCAATCAAAGTATTGGTGAGTTCAATCTCAGCTGAGGCCGCAAGATGATGATGAATGAACTTATGTAAATGGATGGCAGAACAAGGTATGGGGGGGAGTAAGAAGTCAAGCATTAGTTAGAAATATGAAGAATAGGAAATTGTAGAGATTGATTGAACACAGCGCATAAAGAACGAAGTATTTACAATAATAATTATCAAAACTTGTCATTATATCTTGCGTGTACTTGCTGAAATAGATTTGTGGGGTAGTGACTCATGAAAAGAGATATTTACGTGCAGACGAAAAAGTAGTTGGCCGATGATAGTGTCTGCACATAAAAACGCGTCCAAAGCCGACATGTTTCAGTGAATACCTCTATAAGCCTCCTCACCCACAATTTTACACACATTTACATTCGTCGACGTTTTTCTGGACGTTTACGGAGACCAAACAGTGGACATGAGCTTTGTTCGGCAGTGGGCTTTAGAACTGGTGAGAGCGATATACATCACAATACATGTAACGAGCGGTTCGGTTCAGTTGGTCTACTTTCGAAATTCCTTAGTCAAAATAAATGCGGCTTGTTAAATGTGATCCCGACATCCGTTGAAGTGCGGCACAAGAAGAATTATAGGACGCGTCCATTCGGTGCCATCGCAAAACCTGCGGGAAGAATGGTCGGTTCCTTGTATCGTTCCAGAAAATACCAAACTCCCGCTGCCATTTCTGTCTTTACAAGAGTCAGATCAAGCAAAGAATGGAGTTTTGGCAAAATTGGGACTTCGTGCATGGAAAAAAAGTCTGTCAAAAGGGCGTTTTTTGCCATTGATGCTGCTATTATTTGAACTACCATAACTCCTCAGCGACGTTTATTGTTTTAAAAAAGCCAACTGGAACTCAGCTCCGATGAACAGTTCCGAGCCATAATCCATTACATCACCCACATAGCCAAGCTTAAAGCACCTAATATTCACAAGCAATCACCCATCTAAGTACTGACCAGGTCCGACGTTGCTTAACTTCGGTAATCGTATGGGAACTGATGTTTCAAAGTGATATGGGCATTATCCTTTTACACCACCCACACATCCAAGCTTACAGTACCTGGTATTCCCAAGCAGTAACCAATTTAGGTATTGACCAGGGGCAACGTTGCTTAACTTCGGTGATCGTATGCGAACCGGTGTTTCAACGTAATATGGCCGTTAGCTCGCTGGAAAAGGGATGCCTTATCGATGTTAGAAAGATTTGCCACATCTTGCAGCTGTTTGTTATTTTAATGCCATGACCTTTCATGACGTAGGCGATCATAGCTCTCCACAGTCTCCTTTTCGGGGGGGATTTGGCGTGACTTCATGCAAAAAATAGTGGAGCATTTTCTTCTTCACGGTTTTGAATCAAGGGTTTTTATTTTCTTAGACTGGTTGCCAGTCAAGCCTAGCGGACCTAGTTGGCCGGGAGGGGAGACGGATGCATGCCTTTCCCGTTGGTGCGAAAGTAAACGCAACAGATTCGGCTGAAATTTGGACACGGTAACCTTTGCACTGCATGCGCATCCAACTACATGTCTGTCAAATCCTAACTGCAAGAGCGCTGTGCAGTCGTCAACACATTAACTGAATGCAGCTATTGTTCAAAATGGACGTCCCATTGCACCCAAAACGTTTTGAATTTTTTTCTTTTTTGCGGTTAAATGCCTATATTTTTAATAAGTGCTAAATATTCTCAGGTTATTACCATACATTCACACACGCACATACACACAGACACATACACACACATATTTATTGTTTATACGTTATTTTTATAGATACAAATATTTAAGTAAATGCTCTGTTTATAATAAACAGTATTAACAACATTTACCGGCCTGAATGGCCAAGAAATTTCATAGAAAATATGTAGCCTCCGACAGGAATTTTTACCTGGTATATATATATATATATATATATATATATATATATATATATATGCTCTCGAAATAATTCTATTGAGCTCTTGGAGAGGAAGGGGTGATTTTATAAACAGTGGCTGCTGCTGCTAATGCAATGCTCTTCTACTCTAATCGAGCTCTCCTAGCCACTGTCATCTTTCGTAAAGTAAAAACGTTAAAATTTCCCTTCCGCTCTGTCGTGCGACGATAGCTTGGGGTAGAATCTCTAACTGATGCCAAATCGGTCGGGTTTCGATCCCGGCTTGAAGCAATCGGATGTCTAGCCGTGAAACAGTCTGTCTGGGGATGACTATATATATGGTGTATCAACAATACATTTACAAACTTTGGTGGGGGGTTCTGACATCAAAACAAGGTAAAATGTCCATACAAACATATATCCAAAAGACCATCGGTATACAGCAACTCATAACAAATGTTTAAAATGTCCTCCGCTTCCTTCTACACACGCTTTCAGCCGTCGGATCATTGACTGGCGGACTCTTTCAAATGCTCCCACATCGCAGACCCCTATGACACGGTGCTGCAGCGTCTCTGTATTATTAATGTCTGTCGCATAAACCAATTGTTTTAGGTTGTCCCACAGATAAAAATCCAATCATGCATGAACCACATATATTTTCGTATTAGCAGGAGCACATCCTCTTTCAGGTCTTGAAGTGTATTCGAAATAAAGTCCCTGTATACAGCTCCTGTAAGAACAGATGGACCTACCTGACAGTCACCTACAATTCCAGCCCAGACATTAATCGTAAATTGATGCTGGTGTCTAGCCTGTATTGTACCATGGTGATTCCGATCCACCCACAAATGTTGGTTGTGTACATTTTTTATTTCATCTCTTCTAAATGTTGGCTCACCCGTAAACAGGACTGAAGAGATAAAAGAAAAAAAAACGGATCAGCACTTTGTGCAATAAACCATCGGCAAAGGTTCTCAGGTGATGAGTAATCAAAGGGCGAAAGAACCTGTGGCAGGGGGTTGATTATTTGAAAATGATTCAGGTACAGTAGCTACCCTTGAAGTACCCTTAATGCGGTACTATGAAGTGTACGACAGGCTAGGGCAACATGACTTGCTGATACTTGGATCGTCTCCGACAGGCTGTGGAATGTGTTCTTCGTGGTCAAGCATACGGGCGGATCTCGGAATTCCTCGATCCATAGTTTGTGGTGCCACGAATCTTGTCTAAACAGCAGCAAAGATTGAATGACTCTGCTGCTTTGGGTCTAGAAATGCAATCTAATACAGCCATGCAGCCTCACTTCCATTACGATTCGCGCGGCCGTATGTAAAAATCATATCTGCCTACTCACAATATGAATATCCTGTCATTGTTAAACGGAACACTTCTCAGTTAACTCATTACTACACACGTTACAGGTTGAAGACAGACTAGCCACAAATGTACACGAATGACAAATATAACCTAGTCATCATGACGACACAGCGCCATCTACCGTAAACTTTCTTTAAATTTAACAACTCAATAAACGAAGAATTTGCGGACATATGTCTATATGGTTTTTTTATCTTTGTTTTGGTGTGAAGAACCTGCAACCCCCCCCCCAAAGTTCGTAAAATATTTTTAATACAACCTCTATAAATAATAATAATCTCGGATTAAAAATAAATCTATTTAGTCTTTAGAAATTGATTTGTTTACGTTTTGGATATGAAACTCATCAGTTATGGGTTTTCGAGAGAAATAACCTGAACGAGGAAGTATACTTTCCTTAAAAGGGAAAAAAGAGCTTTGCTAAATCGTGACGCTCTCTGTAGTCGCGTGGTAAAGCGCGCCGGGTCAGACGATGGTTTCTTTTACGAAGACACGGATTCGGTTCCTACTAGGGAGCACATTTTTACAGTTCGAAATAAAAATGAAGCATCTATTTGAAATACGAGTATCCACTATAATAACGCTTGAGATAATAATAATATATGATAAAAATTGGATAAAAATATAGTTTTGAGCTATACTATACTTATGGGTTAAAATGCTTAATATCAGGGATAGAACGTATGTAAAGGTTTCCTTTTGCCTTTTTATATACAGGTGGCCTAAAGATTGCGTTTAAGCATGAAATTGACCGTCGCCGATGAGTGTTGACTAAGGAATGCAGTCCTTTTGGAAATCTGCTATGAAAATAGTAATAGTGTAATGATAGGCGAGGGATGTTTTATCTGTGAGGAAGGGGTTGTAAGTGGGGAAATAATTTATCGCCTACAAGGACGCGTAAACGCCTTTGAATGCTATCAAAGCTGGAAAATGGGAATTTGACATGTTGAAAATCCAGATGAGGCATCAATACATTGTTTTTGGTCTGATCTGGTCCCTGTAAAGTTGGAGTATTACGGAATGAATCAGCTATTTTCTTTTTCCCAGCGTCTTTAGTCGTGGGTCGTATGTATGAATTCCACTTCAGGTCTGGAATGTGCTGGAGTGCGAATAATGAAAAACAATCGTATTGAGATTGTAACCATTAAACTGAGAGCCTGCCTTATGGTTTTAAAGAAATTTTTCGACCTCCTGAACTTATTAAGGTCACCCAGTTTATTAATTTTGCACTTCAAAGCTCATATAGGAAACAGTAATTATTGCTGGTTCAAGTTTTTACTTGCACACTTTTATGATTGCAGTGTGTAAAATAGCATTCCATTGTCTTTTTTTTTATTCTTTCCAAAAATAACATTTTTTGATAAACTTAATTTTTTTAAAAATCTCTTTAAATTCCAAGTTTTTGATAATTTAAATGATTTTTTAACCTTCCTCTTTATTAAGACCTCCTTTATTGCATACTGACAAAAATTCCAACCTCACTTCCTTTCTATTAAAAACCTCTCTTAGCTGTCTAAAACAATGGCTGGGAATGTAAGGCGAGACACATTAAAAATCGAAAAATAAAAACGAACAAAAATAAACATAAATAAAATAAAAGTAAAATAAATAAGCAAAAATAAGTTAAATAAATTAATCCAGACCAATAAATAAGTAAATATTAAACAAATTAACAAACCACATACGCACAGATAAACACAAGTAAACGTAATAATAACAACCAACAATAATTAATTTAAAAAAAAAATAACAAATAACACTATAAATTGCCAAAAAGTGCAACTAGATGCAAAATTATTTTGCACCCAATAACCCTCGAGAATAATTTGAAACATAACCGTCAAAACCCATCAAAACAACGATTAGAATCATACAATAGACTACCCACAATACATCACTGTCCTGTTTATATAAATAGTCGAATAAAAACACAACACATAATACATAAAACAGACTTTCGTTGCTGGGTGTTGACTTCAATGTCCGCTTTTATATTTACATAATATATATATAATTATATATTAGTATAGAGGTGGGTAAATCAAATAACTAGATATTACCGATTGTATATACGTGCGTTAGCGTGCATACACAGGTAAGCAAATGAATATTTACTCACTTTACTTTCAGGTGTTAACATAACAGTGCTCAATGTGGTTAGACAGAGCTAAGAAATATATATTAATAAATATACTTATACCTACGTTTGGAGTGCGACTTAATATTACTTATGATTTAAAAATAAATAATATATATTATTTAAAAAAATCATATGTATATATATTTCGTGCGTGATGTGTTGGTAAAACAACGGAACTTAAGATGCACTCCAAACGTAGGTATATATATGTATATTTATTAATATATACATACTTACATATATGCACACACACACACACACATATATATATATGCATCTATACTAGTTATTGTTTTATTATTATTAGTTATTACCCACCTCTATACTAGTATATATATATATATATATATATATATATATATATATACGTTTTTCATTAAATAATATAGACAAGTGTTGTCTATTTATTTTATGTAAATCTTTTCGTAACGCCTGATACATTTAATAACATTATCGTTGAACGAAGGAAGAAATTCACAATATTGATCCATATTTTTTAATACAATCTAAGCTTTTTTTTGTCTATATTATATAATGAAACGTGTATGAATGAAAAGATGCTGCCTAAATACACACAATATATATATATATATATATATATATATATATATATATATATATATATAAATATAAATTATAAATTTCATCTCCAAGCAAGGCATTAAAGCCACTATGACACAGGGGTTATTGAGTGGGAGAGAATATATGAAAGAAAAGACATTATTAAGGAGAGAGAAAAATACATTATACAGAAAAATAAATTATTAAAATTTAGAAACGTGTAATAGACAAAGAAAAAAAGAACTGAATGACCTCCTATATGGCATTGAATGGTGGACAGTTTCTTCACATATGATGAGGAAACATGAAGCAACACTAATGACGTTCCACAAAAGGATGCCGAGAATACCATGGATGTCGGATGTGAGTGGCAAGGAAAAGTTTTTTGAGGAAAATGGAAACAAAATGGCCTATGCATAGAATCAGAAAGAAGTTGAAATTTCTGGGTCACATAATGAGGAAAGCAAAACTGGAGAATCTAACACTCCTATGACGAGACATATTGATGGGTAGATGGAAACATTGATTAACCTATCTAACGATCTTGTGAAAATGGCTGACAGAACAGGCCCTGGGAAGTATTACTTAGAGCGGGGATTCTCAACCAGGGTCCACATGGGCCCTAGGGGTCCATGTAATATTTATGGGGGTCCACAGACAAAAAAATAACAAATTGGGGGTCGCAATGATATTTTGGTGGTCCATGAAGAAAGCCAACTCAGAATTATTTTTATTATTAAAAATTAAATTTCTACTATAATTTATATATATATATATATATATATATATATATATATATATATATGTGTGTGTGTGTGTATATATATATATATATATATATATATATATATATATATATATATATATATATATATATATATATATATATATATATATATATAATAATTCTTTATATTTCTTTTATTTCTTTCATATAGGTATCTCCACTGAATTTTCGATACCTAAGGTTTAAAATTAATTGCTACGCTATTGCTTTTTTTATTTCTTTCCAAAATCTTATCTTTTAAAATTGAATCAAAATCTTATTTAATCAGATTTAGTCGTGTTTCTCAACTATTATCAAAAATTCGCAATAGATTTGACATTTTGAAAAGAGGTGATCTTCGACTATCATTAACATCAATGGAACCAGATATAAAGAAACTCGCTGAGCAGCATCAACCACAAGGATCTCACTGAATAAATATGCCTTTCTTTTTTTTCTAATCACACATTTAAATTGGTTTATTAAAATTTTTAACCAGTGTGCATAAATAAATGATGAAGAAATTCAATTGCCTGAAGAAAACATTGTAATACAAGATATTGGTCAATAACAATTATAATTACTATAATTATTATTGCTATTATTATTATTATTGTAGAATAATTTATTTGCATTAAATAAGTTTTTATTTAAAAATGAAGCTTAATTATATAATATTTCTTTGATTATTAAAACCTCAAATTTTTATTAGTGAAAAATAGAATATTGTTGTCGTATGTCAAATAGCTATTAAGGGGTCCACCAAGAAAAAAAGAATGGAAAAAGGGTCCATGGCTAAAAATAGGTTGAGAACCACTGACTTAGAGCTACAAAGGATAGGAACTTGTGGTCAACAACAGCGTATAAACGAAGACGCTAGTACATGAATAACATTCTCGTGTTAAATTACGTGATTAGTTGTCGATGGTGATTGCTATATATTTAGAAACCTAATTTAAAATTAATCTCGAAGACACTGAGACTAGTTTTTAAAACATTATGTATTATAAATGCAGATTTCCAATTGAGTTTCTCGTAATATCCACCAATCAGAGCTGAACACGTGATTTTTATCAGTTTTTATTTGATACTAAATCGTCTCTTTTGTTATAAATGAAATGTATTTGTGCAAAGCAAAGGTCGTATAATCATAAGTATATCAAAATTTATTGTTTAACGTTACCGGGAGTTAGCGGGTCGTCGTATACTGACCTTTAGACACATTACAAAAAAGAGCTATTTTTGAGTCTATATGTTCATTAAAAACGCCCCTGTTTGATAAATGGCTTTGTCAAAAAAAAAAAAAAAAAAAAAAAAAAAAAAGGCATTTTCACTATTAGTATTAATGTTATGTTGAATTATTTTCAGCAGTTACCAATTTTTAACTCGTAATATTTCAATCTTACTTTCAGTTGCATTTCATCGCAACTATTTAGACCGACTCAGTTTACTAATTGATCGTTAGTCTATGGTCAGTAGTAAACAAGTAAGCAGTTATCTTGGAAAGATAATTACACTTCTTAAACAGTAAATATCTTGAAACAAAAAAGAATAAGATCGATAGTCTGAACATTTTATGCATTGATAATTATTCTTCTTAAAATTATATTAAATATCTTGAAAGAAAACGAATAAGACTGATAGTCCGAGCATTTCGTATTTCTTAAAGGTATATTAGGTATAGCACTTTGAGAATATAAGCTACACCACTGGATAAACGTACTCCTATTTTGAAGACACATATTCCAAAAAATAAAATCTAGAGTCGTATTTCATACATCTTATTGAACAAAAATTCAAACTAATACTTGAAAAATTAGTATAAATTTTGCTAAATGCAAAAGAGTTGAAAACAACAACAAAATAAAAGTAAATTAAAAAAAGTGATTTGCACTTATTTAATTTTGCTCAAAACCTACAAAATCCTAATTGCTTTCAGTATCACTTGGTAAGGAATTAAACTGTTCATCCCTGGATCCAGTATTATGATGAAAGAGAACGTCATCCTCGGTCTGGTCTTTTTCTTAAATGAATTAAGCACTATATCACGTTCCCGCGAATTCGCTACGCACACATGATAAAGCGTCTGTCTTCCTTTCCAGTAAGGGGGGGGTCGTAACAAAACGTTCCGACCGAATTAGGTTGGTGTATTCCATAAATATTGTTATAAATATCACCTTTAAATGAACTAAGCTATGCATACCTATTTAAATATATTTACACATGACCTGTACACACATACACACACACGCACGCACACCCATATATAATTATATGCATATAATATATATCGCATTTATGTGTGTGTGTTTCATTGTGTGCAACTTCTAAAAGATTCTGCTGAGTTTGCTCACAGGAAAAAAAGAGTGTTCTATGCAATAATAAAATTATCTTTGAAATATAGCTCTGCTATTTACTGTGACATCAAGCACTCTTTTTTCTTGTGTGCAATCTTAGCAGACTCTTTTGGGAGTTGCTTATTTTGATTATTACAATGGTTTATACTGGGGGGGGGGGGTTTAAGGGCCCAGTATTATCAAGAACTTTTTGCTTAATGCAGTCAACTCCTTCAGTGGGGTACCATTGTTCTCGATGGCATTGAGAATTCTTTTGACACACGGGAGAACCATTTCCAACGTTTGTTTGTTTTTTATTATTATTAATCGTGAATTTACGACATTTTGGTCGGGTGCGTTCACTTCCCCCCTCCCCCGGTGAGTTTGGTTGTTGTGTGCATGATATACACTCATCTGTTACATGATATACACTCATCTGTTACTGGATCCAACCGGAAGACGCATGGTACATGGAACTAGAACAGTCTACCCCGGTGGACGAAATATAGGGTTCAGTTCGAAATTCCAATCACCTGAAGAAGGCCGGAGCGTACAACGGCCGAAACGTCGTGAATATGGTAATAAAGACGAGGACAACAGCCCGAACAATGTAAATAACTTCGTCGTTGCTCACATATTCGGTTCATGGTATTCTCAGCATCCTTCTGTAGGAATACATTTCTGTTGCCTCAAGTCTTTTTTTCATCCACGAAGAGATTGTCCATCATTCACTGTCATATAGGAGGACTGAAGCTCATAGCAGATCATAAAATATGGGCGATATGGAAATGACATTAAATACAATATAATGAATCGACTCGCCTGACCTTGGGTTCGCTCCTTATTGTCGATTTTATTGATAGGTACATGTACAAACGTGCTCCATGAAACTAAAAGACGAATGCCCCCCCACCACCACCACCACTGCAAAAAAACAAAAACAAAACAAAACAAAAAAAAACGCCAAATTCCGTACCTCGGTCTTTTCACGCCTAAACCTGAAATATTCCGAATGCTAATGAATTCAATAGGAATATTAAACGAATATAAACAATCGTCAAGTGATCAGAAACGCAAAAGATGCTAGATTTCTAACCATGAGTATGGATCCGCCCTCTCTATGCAGGAGTGGGGGGGATCTTTTGACTGTTACGCATGCTTAGCAAGCACAATAGAAATTTCATGAAAATTCCGAGATCATTTACCCTTGAAAAGAAAAATAAACGAATACAACACAAAAGCAGGACGAACGAACGAAGAAGGTAGGCTCTAATAATGTTTGTTTGGTTGAGAAAGCTGTACAAAAAGACATTAAACGAAATAGCGACAGCAGCAGCAGTCCAGTGCCTCTGCTACCTCTTTTTAATGGAGCTATGGTCCTCTTTATAGGTGAAAAGAGTGGTGAACACTGGCAGCCTAGTATCGGACGTTGGCATGTCCAGACGGGCCCAACGCCGAGGAGGACTGGTTGTTGTCGGGCGACCGTGGATTTGCTGCGTCTTTCGACTGACATGTATATCCTGTTATACATGCAAGCCAGCACAGGTCGGCTCGGAGCTCACAGGGTATACTTAGGAGGCCTACAATAAAGGTGCCGTTCAAATATATACAGCTCAAGTGTGTCGGACTTGGTTCTAATGCCTACCGATCAAAGCAGTAAGTTCGTCTTTCATATTGTATCTTTTACCTAGTCTCTATTGTACGTATAAGCTCTTTATATCTATAAAGTGGGGAGAATAAAAAGTAGGTAAGTGTTTTGCTTGTAAACACGTATGCTGTCCATGTGTGTGTTTTGTGCTGTTAACTGATTTATAAGTTAATTTGACTTTTTTTTTTAAAAATACGCTGATGAAAATCTTTTTTTTTGTTTTCAATTTTTTTTTTATTTATTAGGAAGCAAGTTATTACATTTTTTTAGTTTGAATTCTGCGCAACTTGCCACATCACTATCAACGCAATTTATAAATGTTTACACCTGTACCTTCAGCTGTTCAGTAACAGAGCGGTTCAATAAGACATAGTGTCCAGTAAAATGAATATATATATATATATATATATATATATATATATAAGTGTGCGTATGGATATATCACTGTTTGGTAGTACAATCTTGGCTTCCGTTAGTGATTTGAGGAGAGTAAGCAAATATTAAAGACTGTTTTGAAAGAAGAATTTCGGGAACAGCTTTTCGCTCGATTTACTGGTGAAGTTCACCAGAGGAGAAGATGGCGAAAGCGTCTGAATTGGTTGCGTTGATGTCGATATTACACACATTACTTTGATAGGCCGAAAGCGGTGGCAGCCGGAGGAGGGGGGAAACGTAGAACGAATTGAATAGAATATTCTTTGGATATGTGTTTATGTTAACGAGCAATATGTGCAAGATCCCTCACTTTCTCTGTCTTTAAAACGCACACTAACTTTCTATTTCTCTGTCTCTCGTCCTCTCTATCCTACTTCTCTCTCTCTATCTCTCTCACGCGCGTGCACGCGCATTAGTTGGGCACAAAATTATCAAAGTATCAGATAGATTTCTAAGGAAAATAAAGGAATCATTTTTATTTCATCAAATAATTCTAATTAGCTAAAGTGATCATCAACGTCTTTGATTATTTCAATTATCGAGATCTACACATGTAGATCGATATTTCAGTTGTCGGGATAAATTCATGGCGCTATTTTTTTTTTTTTTTTATTTCTCTCTCATGTGTTTGTGCTTGTTTATGCTATGTGAAAAAGCACGAGACTGACCGCATATAGAAGTGACTATATACGCCCGCTCACACACATAGACGTAGATAGATAGATAGATAAAAATGTTTCATTTCGCTAAAAATTAAGTCAAAATGGTATTTCTGGAAGATGACATATTTATGTCAAGCAATTTTATTTCATATATATATATGGGGGGGGCGTGCGTGTGTGTGTATATGTAGAGAGACAGAGAAAAAGAGAACAAGAAATATATATATATATTTCTCTATATTTCTCTCTCTCTCTCTCTCTCTATATATATATATATATATATATATATATAGAGAGAGAGAGAGATGAACAGAAATAGATAGATAGATAGATAGATAGATATGACGCAAATATTTCTTTATACACGCAAAAATCTTTCCCCAGAAACAGATTTTATTACTTTGCACAGAATATAAAAATGAATGTAAGAATAGGTACATCTTCACCCATTAATCTTTTTTGCAGTTGTCACATTTAACAAGTGGGTGGTGTTAATTAACACACACTCAAAACAAGGATCCCCCACATATACAAACACACACACATACTATATATATATATATATATATATATAGTGTGTGTGTGAAGTTTTAAATGAATACTGACTGGGTCAGGGCAATAAAAATAGATAAATTGTACGTAGATGGATAAAGGGAGTAAGAGAAGTTGGGGATTAATACAGTAAATAAATATGTTCTAGATTAATCTAGCTTACTCGTTCAATTATTATTATTGGTAGTAGCAGTAGTAGTAGTAGTAGCAGTGGTGGCAGTAGTAGTCCCTCACTGAGTATTCATACCAGTAAACTCTCGCCTGGTAACCTGCTGTTGATCTTAAGAGACAGTAGGTTTCCGTAATACGTCAGCACCCTTCTCAGAATTATAGCTATTTTCAATAATGAAATCGTCTGGATGCTTACAAATCTTCCTTAATGGCTAATTCCTCCAGTTTCCCCCTTTCGGACAATTCACAATACTCCGATAACATGACTGACCTTCACAATTCCCTATCAATTTCCGAGATATTTATCTTTCTTTCAGATGATATTATTATTGTTATCATTATTATTGTTGTTGTTTTTCTTGTTATCATTGTTGTATTTATTGTTTTTGTTGTTGCTGCCTTTTTGGATAGCTTCTTTGATTTTATTAGTTGGTTTCGCATTTAATTGGATACCAAGCTACCTTCCACAGCCTTGAGTATCCAAAACTGATTATTCGAGCAGTGCTAAGCAAACAGGCCTTCTGCAACGCATATTAACACACTTGATAATCTAATTCTTTCTCTGAAACTGTTCCCAGTCCAATTACAATCGGAAGAATCTCTATCTCTTGTTCTGGCAATTCTATTTTCTCTTTACTTCGTACTTGAGGTCCACATATTTCTCTATGTTCTTTCTTTCTTTCTTTCTCGACTACTTTGGTATCAAACGGACAAGTAACGTCAATAGGGTAACAAACCCGGCCTTCTTTGCTGGGATCAACCATATTATTATTTTCATTGATTTCTGTTGTATACACATTTCCTTCCGGGTCCCAACGAGAGGCCTAAGGTCAGAAATGGCTTCATGACATTTTCCACTGACCATTATTGTAAAAAAACAAACAAAAAACCCCCTAAAAAAACCCTAAAATCACACACACATTTTCCATAGATAAAGGTCTTCGTAATGTGTGAGCTGTACTTGTGAATTCAATTTTTGTATTCTTTTAAGTTTTGGGCTATCAGTAACCCCTTCAATGAGTCTATCAGAAGCTTTGTCAATCAATCCGAGGGCTCCAACTACAAACAGAATTATTGATATCCTCATGTGCCACATTTGTTTAGTTTTCCATTTCAAGATCCTTGTATTTTGATATTTTTTAGGAAAATCTTCAAAGATACATTACAATTTGCGGGCACCTTGAGGTGGCGTAATGGTTAGCAAGCTTGCCTCACTATAACTATTACGACTGAGTAGTGAGTTCGATCCTCACTGGGTACCCCATACTTTCGGTCTTGTGCCACATCTGAGCTACGCTTGGAAAATCACTACATTACAATTTGCAGGGACTATCATATCAATAAGGAAGTACATTCAGTTCTTGTGGTCTTTGATCACGAAGTCTGGGCGATTAGGTTTGTTTGTTCTGTCTGTGTGTATTGTAAAATCCCGTAAAATTGTTACAGGTCCTATCTCTGTAAACAGGTCTGGGTGATGTTCATACCAGTTTCTTGCAGTTTCCTTCCCGTAAAATTTGCATATTTTCCAGTGCAGATATTGGGCCCACTCTATCATGCTGAGTTTTATATTCAGTTGGTGCTAACACTATGCAGCCTGATGCAAGTGGGTCAATTGTTTCTGGATATTTATCACAGAATCTGCATTTGTGGTCAACACAATTTTTCAGTACGTGTGCTTGGCAATTTCTTATTAGCAAACATTGGTTCTGTGAAGCAAGAATAAAACCTTCGGTTCCAGCTTTTAACCCCGCACTATGTAACCATTGATGGGTACGAGGTTTAGTTACATCAGCTTGTTTGATACGGGCAGAGTATTGACCATGAAGTGGCTTATCTTGGCATCGTTTTTGCATTTGGTGCATTGCATTTGCTTTTACTTTCTTTTTTAGATTCTTTGTCGCTGCAACAGGCGTGTTATGGTTTACTTGCATTTCATCGACCATTATTATTATTATTGTTATTATTATTATTATTATTATTATTATTGATGTCCTCATGTGTCACATTTTTTGAGATTTCTACTTCAAAGATACATTACTATCTGCCATGTAAATAAAAAGCACATTCTGTTTTTGTGATCTTTGATCACGAGGTCTGGGCGATTAGCTTTGTTCCCTGTGTGTGTGTGTGTGTATTGTAAAGTTCCATAAAACTGCCACAGACCCTGTCTGGGTTATGTTCATACCAGTTTCTTGCAGTTTTCTTCCCGTAAAGGTTGAAAATTTCCAATGCATATATTGGCCCACTCTATCATGCTGAGCTTTATATTTTGTGGGTGCCAACACCGTGCAACCTGATACAAGATCGTCACTTGTTTCTGGATATTTATCACAGAATCTGCACTGATGGGTAGGGGGTTTGGCTGCATCAGCTTTTTTTTAGTACGGGCAAAGTATTGACCATAAAGTGGCTTACCTTACCATCGTTTTTGTATTTGGTAGATTTGCTTTAGCTTTCTTTTTAGGTTCTTTGTCCCTGCAATAGGTGCATTATGGTGTACTTGCACTTCTTCGCCTATTATTATTATTATTATTAATATTTTTTTCTTCTTCTTCTTCTTCTTCTTCTTTTATTGCTTTCTGTTCAGTCCAATTCCTTACAGGGTCATATTATGATATTACCAGGTCCTCATCCGTGAACTAGGTTATGTCAAGGTAGAAAATATACGCATTCTGTTTGCCCAAATTCTGATGCTAAGTGATACTTAACATGTAAAGTATATTTTCTTTACATTGATAAGACTTTCCCGAGTAAATATGTAATTCCACACCTTTTTTCTTGTAAAAAAGAGCTGCCAAGGATCTTGTTATTATTCTTGTCATACCTTTTTTTATTACACCCAGGGATCCAGTTTTATAGATATAACTTAACAATATATTTAAGGTGCCATATTTTTTCAACGTCAATATTAAAATCTTTATATTTACTTATTTTATCATATTCTTTAACGAGTATATTTTTATCTGATAGCACAATCATATCTATGTGGAGGTATTTTATTTGTTTCGGGACTTTAATCACCATATCTAGTCTATCGCTTTATAGTCAAACAGTGACTGGGGCTCATTTATTCAAATATCCGAAAAAATAGATAATTAAAGATCAACGGTGTATATGCCTTTACATTTGTGCCAAATTTCGAATAATTCATTGAGAAATGCGCCTTCCATAACAAGAAATGCATTACTTTTTTACATAATCTCGTATATGATTGTCAGTATGTTAAAGTTCCAAATAATAGTGACTTCTTAGCTTTCTATGAGTGGTCCAAGATGATGTTTATCCTGTTTTCCGTGCGCACTATAATAATCACATACAACCTGTTGAGTATATTAACCGATTTTATCATGCTGATCTTTCACTTCCTTCCGTGTTAGGATTGGTCAGCCTGTCAGTAAGACAGGCTGACCAATAGTCTCAACATGTTCCTTACATAATCTACATACTGTTTTAGCACCATTCTTTATGAGATTTACCTGGTTATTCCTGTTAAAGAGAATTGGTCTCTGTGCAACCATTATAAATACCTCTGTTTCTACTTTCAGCCTTAAGCTATTCAAATACTAATGGCTTTTGTGTTTATTTACGCCAGCATCATTACTTCTGAGTGCATTTTGGTCATTTTTTTTATTTCTAGATGATTTTGAAAATTATTTAACTTTTGTGCATCTATTTTATAAATTAAACCGCATTTGTTATTGGATATTTTAACAGCCCTTTAAAATGATGTTGAGTTCGTTTAAGAATTTATTGTTTTCTTTTATAAAACAAAATTTGACTTTTTCCATGACTGTTAACAAGTTGTAGCTTCCAATCTGATATGGTCTCTAAATATTTTTGAAACTATCACTTGCTTCCTGATAGCTATAATCTTCAAATATTCAAATGTAATGTCAATCGACATCTTCTGATGCCTTGACCTTGATCCCTGTCCTTTTCTTTGTCCTTTTCTCAAACACTTCTATTTACTCTTACTCTCAACCCTCTGTAACCCCTTGCGTGCTAGTGGTACTCCCGCCTTGCTTGGGGCAATTTGCTTAAAAAAAAAAAAAAAAACAATACTTGTTATTTTCTTTCTCAACCCTTATGGATTACTCTGTCCAGGCCCTATGAGATCCCCTCATCATAAATAATGGATAAAGATCAGTCATAAAATGGGTGTCTTCAGAACCCATTTGAATATCGTGGTATGAAACCCATTTTTTATCACTTATTTAAAAAAAAACCGGTTATTTAGAATGATACAGTCATAATTAGAAGTAGAAAAAAAACAAATGAACAGGTTTCGTTTCTCATTCTTCGGATATTTTGAAAAGAGTGTCTACAGAGGCTAAAAAAGGGTAATTAATGAAGACAGGATACACACATATAGTAAAAATATATATCTATCTATCTATCTATATATATATATATATATATATATATATATATATAAAGGCGACATTAAGGTTCCATTATAATAATTTATTTCACCAGAGCCCTTTTAAAACATAAATCATCAGATAGCTCTTCCAAGAGATAAAACGAAAATGAAATGAAAAATTGATAGGTAGTGTAAGTTTTTGTAATTTAACAGAGAGTGTAACACAGAGACATGGTAAGTTTAGAGAGGGTTTAATTTAATTTTCTCTCAATCATTTATATGTGTGTTCTGTGTGTGCCCCCAAACAAGTTATTTCAGAATTAAAACTGCTTTTTCTGATTACAGAAGAAAGACTTTGAAGAATTGAGAACATTTTTTATGATAGGTTACAGCACAGTGGCGGTTACCTAATATATATTCATATATTATAGATCCAAATGCATTGACACACCTACGCAAATTCAGTTTCTCCTCCCAAGTGACCTCTGCGCAAGTATTATCTCGATTGTATTTTTCTATTTATTTCTCGAAAGCAGTTAATATTAGTCTGTTATTATTATTATTATTATTATTAGTAGTAGTAGTAGTAGTAGTAGTACTGGTAGTAATAGTAGTAGTAAATGTGCGTTGTGGTGTAATGGATATTGACTCGGAAAATAGGAATCGGAGAGCAGAGTTCGAATATATCGTTATATTCATAAAATAAAAGTATAATTCATATACATTGAATAGCGGGATAGACTGGGTCCTATAATTTGGTAAAACCAGTCTATAAAAAAAATGGCAACCTACTACGGAAAATCTTCTGTCTAATGACTTGAAAGATATAATTGCCCAAGCGTGTATCACGTATGGCACTTAAAGTAGAAGAAACAGCAGCTTTAATCTGATTGCATCCATCTAGAACATGATTTGTAAGAATAATAGTAAAGTAGTTGTAGCTCATTTCTCTAGGTGCTGTTTCTGACAGCACGTTCTTCTGGTGGGTTTCGCTGATGACCAAATGCAGAGCAAGATAAAATCAAAGTCAGTTCTTCAGTAATTCATTATTAGCATTAAACCGAAATGAAAAAAGAGCAAGGAATATAATCATGATAAAAAAGATTTTAGATAAAATTTTAATGTTATTAAAAATAGTTTATAGTAAAATTAAAAAATATAAATATATATTGCTTTATAATTCTCTCATCTGGTACTTATCACTATTGTTATTACTATTATGTATCAATTACCAGCCTAAAAAATGGTGTGATTGCTGGCGTATGAATAAATTAAAAAACAAAATATGCTTACATCGTCCGAAGTTTATTTTTTCATAT
Organism: Acanthosepion pharaonis; assembly: GCA_903632075.3. Lineage (NCBI taxonomy): Eukaryota > Metazoa > Mollusca > Cephalopoda > Sepiida > Sepiidae > Acanthosepion > Acanthosepion pharaonis. Next base: position 65,351 of record CAHIKZ030005039.1, on the reverse strand, counting down.
TAATAACTAAAAAAAGTATAACAACGAAACTTAAATATAAATCATCATCAGCAGGACCAATGCTACTCACGAACACACAAACAAAGTACAGTTCATTCTGTTTCTGTGTGATTTCATGCCAACTTATTTTTCTATTTCCTTTGTTAACGTGACAGGAAATGCAAAAACCAATGAACAGACCCAATATATATTTTTATATGATTAAAAATATAATAAAACTTAATATATATATATATATATATATTATATAATAAAATATTATATACATTTATATATAATTAAAAATATAACAACGAAACTTAAATATAAATCAGCAGCAGCAGCAGAAGCAATACTACTCGCGAACACACAAACAAAGTAGAGCTCATTCTCTTTCTGTGCGTTCTCGGTGCACACTTATTTTTGTATTTCCTTTGTTAACGTGACAGGAAATGCAAAAACCAATGAACAGACCCAATATATATTTTATATGATTAAAAATATAATAAAACTTAATATATATATATATATATATATATATATATATATATATATATAAACAGACACAATATGTGGCATCGGCTTTTTTATAATTAAAAACAAAGAAATTAAATAGTCCAGGATTATATTATAGTCATAGATCTCATTGCTTGATGAGAATTATTATTATTATTTCGAATGTATCGTGGTACTGTTGTTGTGTAAATGTCGGAAGATACTACCTGTTAATTCATAACTTTAGACATTACTTTTTTTTAAATATGCTTACTGTGCCCAATAAGACAGATTTTTGTAGCCTTCGCAAAGTGTTGTTATTATTAATAGTACTATTATTTATGAATTTACATCGGTTGTCTGGTGATTTTTGAAGGGGCTCGAATGACAGCAACTCGACTTAGATCCTTAAAGAGGTTACAAACAGACAAAGGTGGTACTCGAGTGAAAGAACAGCAACACGCGCATAGATGAAAGAAGAGAGGTTTATTTTAAAATAGAATACATTATTGAAAGACAGGGAATCGGGTAGCAGTCTAGTAATTCCCGAAGCAAGCCCCCACGTATATCCTGTGCTTATTATACATAGCTACTGATATAATCCGTCCACATAGACGATAGGGAGTGTGGGACATTCCATTATATCATCTGTCTTCTTGAAGCCTGTTGCTTCATTGTCCTTCTCGGTCCTGACCTGGTAAAATGGCACCTGGCATGAAAGTTGGCAGTTTTCTGGTTGCTGCTTCCGACTGATAGTAAGGTGAAATGATTAGAAATATATTCTTCAGTTCCTGGAAGACAACTTGGTATATATATATATTTTAATGTTCTTACTTTTTATCCGGCTTTGGGCAAATTTAAAATTAACAAAGCATGATAGTAAAAATGAAAAACGAAACCCAACGCTAATATCCTGGTTAAAATAAAACAATAAAAAAAAACGAATGTTTACTTTTGTATTGATTATATATATATAAAAGCGTAACGCTAGACATCCTGTTTATAACAGTTCCTGTGAGAGTATTCTTTCTTTTTCTTCCCTCGAGGAACGTGAATGTACCTGGAAGGAGATGGTCCGTCACGCAGGAGTGGCGAACCAGCTCAATAATCCGCCAACTATGTAAAACGCATTATATATATATATATATATATATATACGTATAAAGGGAGAGGAGAAAGAACAAGGGAAAGATAGACAATGAAGAGTGAAAGGAAGGAATATAGAAAAAGTAAAAGAAAGAAAGAATATAAAGGTTAGTTGTTCGCGGTTTTCCGGACGGAAAGAGAACAAAGCGTGTAATGACCCAAAGAAGGCGCTTCTGATATTTCAGAACATTTGATAAAGTTCTAAATGTGGTTTAATGTAGTAATAAATGAAAAGTTCACAAGGTAACCAAGCACACCTCTATAATAATAATGTACCCCCAAAGAGAGAGAAAGAGAGAGAGAGAGAGGAGGGGAGACGCTCCGAAAATAATGTCTCCTATTTATTTCCAAAAAACCTACAACAAATACATGGAGCCCATTAACGATCTGTTGGTTAGAGCAGGTTTTAACGACTTATCAACACTTTGAATGTTATTTCAAACCAGAAAATATTTCTAAATAGTAAGAATTTTGGTGTTGTTGGGGAGATAATAATGATTTAGTGATACATATAAATATTTTACGATTATAATACATTTCTGAGTATTTGTTGCTCATATATAATTTTTTTCTTCCGTATAAATATTGTTTGTTAGAGACTCGTAATCTTGTAAATTTATTTGTTCTATATTGATATGTCTTTTTTACTGTTTATCAACCTTTTGCAAGTTTTTTAAAGCCAGATAATAGATTTAGATTGTAAGAATTTTTCGGAGATAATAATGATTTACTAATACAAGTCCTACTAATTAACCCATAGCTGGGGGGTAGAAGAGGTGGATTCATAACTTTCACAAGGGTATTTGCGCGGAAGTGAATATAACGAACCAAACGGAAATTGGAACTCGGCTCTCCGATTAACAATTCTGAGCCATTATCCATTACACCACCCGCACAAGGGTACTGACCAGAATCGAAGTTCGTACTTAGAACGATTACTTTGCTACTTATGTAAATGTAAAAACAGTCTTAGTTGGTAATATAACTCACAGATTGCTATAAAAGGCCCTATAGATTATTTACGGTTGTTTAAATAATTGTTATCGTTATGTGGCAATAATTGTAAGTAAAATGATGCACTAAAATAAGTAACCAATTAATCGTTTTAAGTTTTTCGAATATCGGTGCCGAAATATAATATGATTTTTAAAATTAATGTTTCTCTGACCAGTCCAACTTTGACATGGGGCACTTTATGACAAGGGTCGACACAGTGGCTTTTCAGTCAAACACGCTAAACATAGTGGGTGAATTTGAAGACGTGATCATAATATGCACTTCTATATAAAAACCATGCGGTTATTTTTTTCAAATTAGGATATCAATAGATTATGTTGCGAAACATTTGGAAATTCTGCTATTAAAAAACTGAGCAAGAAAACGATTTCTAATCAAGTAAACTTAAAATATATAACTTTGTTATCTGCAGTCCCTTGCTCAACAATTGGGCTATGCCTGCGTTAAATCACTTAGGATATGTCAAGAAAGGAGCAGCTGATTGGATCACGCAATATCAAACCTATCCAGCGGTTAAGAGACGTGACTGTCAATCAATCAATAAATTCTGAAGCATCCAGTTGGACGAGCTTATCGAAAAGCAGGTTGAGCTTTTGTTGAATCACAGACTTTAGGTGGTATTTTGAGGCTCATCTCTTAACTATGTCAAGTATTTTACATAGCTTGAAGATTCATTGATTTGCTTTTTACGGCTTTTTGGGTTATTTAAAGCCGAAACGTATTTCAGATTGTAGCAGGTCGCTTACAGAACACATTTGTCTCAAGCGCCCCCCACCCCATCTCAGTACTGACCGAACTCGACAATACGGTGATCGAACGAGAACCGGTGTTTTCTATAGCTTGAAGCAATGGAGACATGTTGAAATTAACAATCAAATAGATGGTATAATTGCTCTTAAGGGGCTAGCTTTTCCATTAAACCTTATCAAAAGGAGTCGTTAAGGTTAAAATGTTAAGCCATAAAAGAATTACTAATAGATAAACGGCAAATTCTATCTGTCCATTCGTGTGTCTGAAACTCCTCTAACTTTGTGTCCGGTTGAGGGGGTAACTGTTAAAAATTCAAATTTTGAAATAACTGAAAAAAATAGTGATTTTAAAAGTTTTAATTTATTTTTTTAGTTTAAAGTAACACAAAAACTTTGTGAATTAAAAAAAAAATGTTTTAAATTCAGTTTAAAATATCTCCAAAACTTTGTCAATTGAGGAAATCAATTTTTATTTCTTCAAAATGCCAAGGAATCAAAGTTAAAGTGAGAAATTTCGTGACGTGAGGTTTTGATGTTCCGCGGAGTTTGATTCGAAGAATTCAATTTTCGGCTTGAATTGAAATTCAAAGTAAAGTAAGGTTTTGAAGTTTCATGAAGTGATGTTTTCTAAGCTGGACTATTGGCCCATTTAAGACCAAGTTTAAAAGTCTGCTGCTTTAAAGCAAGTTACTAATAAAAACGAGGTAAAATGTTTTCAAAGTAGGCTTTATCTGTCATTTCAAAGAAAACAAAAGGCGAGGCAGTAGGCTAACTTAAGTTATGCTGGGTAACTTCAAGAAATAAAGGAAGTCTTTTTGCTTGTACAAAGACTTCTGGTGAAAAACCGAAGGTACCACAATTAGATAATTAAAACTGTGAAAGTGTTGGCAGAGACAGGATGATCAATAAAATGTTGGCCAATCACTGAATTCAAAATGCCCTTTGTCTGACGAGATTGGCTATTCATAATCCTAATTAGAACATGTTGCTTGATTCTGCATCCCAATGTAACCATGATCCCACTGGCACGTAAATGAATAAACCACAGAACTCTTGGAGAAGAAAGGAACACTATCCTTGCTGAAGATTCAATCTGATGTCTGTAAAAGAGATTCAATGATTTTTAAAGTATTTTTATGCCCACTGTTATTAACTGTATCTTTTATCTGTTATTTACATATTCACTCCAGATGTTTTGGGTTTATTGCTGATGATCCTTACTATCTCTAGCCGGTCTCAAGCACTGTTCCAAGGGTGCCTAATATTACGGGCCTGGCCCGAATCATCAAGTTTAGTGTTAGGGTATGAACATTATTATCAACAAGAGGCTGTTTTTCGTACCCGTGTCACATTTACATTCCTTCGCACACACATACATGCAGACACACACACACACTCACAACACTGCACACACACACATATATACACACACATATATATATATATATATATATATATATATATATAAAAATGAAGTATTAATCTGTCCAGGTGTTAGGCTCATGTATGTGCACTCATTTATTTGCTATGACGCTTAGCAATTAATATATATATATATATATATATATATATATATATATTAAGAAATGGACAAAGTCCGACAATTTATTTATTAAAGACATTTTTATGTTTAACGTTCTTTTTTATATAGATACAAGTATTTGAGTAAATGCTCTGTTTATAATAAACAGTATTAAATAACATTTACCGGCCTGAATGTCCGAGAAATTTTCATAGAAAATATTCGTTCTTTGACAGGATTCGAACCTGCAAGATTGAAGTTTATAAACAGTAAATTCGACCTTGTCTACCGAACGCTTCTTTGTGGCCGATCGGTAAGGTACGTCAGCGTAAATGACGGTTCCGTATAGGATGTAGGTTCGAATATATATATTTTCTGTTTATACGTTATTTTTTTATAGATACAGTGTATTTAAGTAAATGATCTGTTTTTTAATTGAACAATATTAATCACATTTACCGGCCAGAATGTTCGAGAAAATTAAACAGAAAATATATCAAATAATTGTCGGAATTAATTCATTTCATTATCTATCTATTTATCTATAGAAGATGTTGGAACGCCGAAATTTCAAATTTTTTAATTAACATTTTTTTCAATTAACATTTTTATATGTATTTAGAGAAAGTAATGCATCATTTCACTCTTTCATCTCTCTCTCTCACACACACACACACACACACACACACACACACACACACACACACACACACTCTCTATATATATATATATATATATATATATATATATATATATATGAATGAAGTATTAAACTGGCCAGGTGTTAGGGTCATGTTTGTGCACTCATTTATTTGCTATGGAGCTTTGCAATTTAGAAACAAGTTCTCTCTTGTCTTCATTCTGTTTCAAATGCCTTTCCATGACTCATTCCATTATTTAGTACTTGCAAAATCAGGTTGGACGCAAAGCCTCTTCGACGCTATACGATTTCAACCCTTCACTACACTTTATTTATTTATATTATCATTTTTCATTGTTATTGATTTTTCCTTCTCTCGGCTTTATTGTTTTCTCCTTTTCTCTTTTCTCCGTATTGCTCACCTCACACCTTCTTTAATTACTTACCTCTCTTTCACTGTTTCATCCTCCCTCCCTCCATATATATATATATATATATATATATATATATATATATATATATATATATTTACCGCTGAGTTGGTAAGTTATATGCTAACAGTTTCTTTTCTCGCACTTCTCACTTGTGGAACTACCCTCTGACTCCATGTTTTCCAGCTAACTTTAATCTGTAAAATTTAAAATGTCCATCGCTACCTACTGTCTTTCTGGTCGCTTTTCTTTTGTTCTTGTTCTTTAAAAATGTTTCTAACTCTTCCACACCCAGTAATCCCTTGTGTCTCAGTGGCCTTCCTTGGGAGAAAATCAATATATATATATATATATATATATATATATATATATATATATATATATATATATATATATAGCTGGGTTAAAACCGATTATCCGTAAATGAGAAAGGATTATTTTTGAGTTATAAAACCACAAAAGTAACTTCCAGTAGTTATGATCATAATGGAAATACTATAAATATGTATATATGGCATAAGTAAATATATACTTAATAAAGATATATTAATAAAAAAAAAAAAAATAGATTTCTCACAGCTACCTTTTCAGTTGAAAGGCCCGCCATCGCCGCCAAGTGGTCACTTTGAGAACTAATACGTCTCGTTCCGCTAAGTCCGCAAATTTTCAAATATATCGCTGGCGATTAAGAAGTTTTTTTTTTCCTGCAGTTTTTTTATTTTTTTTATTTTGCCTGCAGATTTTGTCCGGTGTATCTGAAGTCCGTTGATGGGGGTCCTTAGATGTGAGGTTTGTCTGTACACACACACACACACATATATATATATATATATATATATATATATATATATATATATATATAAGGGCTGCTTGCTTTGAGTATGCTCCTCTGCATGTTCATCCATGCTACAGACCTCTGCTCAGGTACATTTTTTTCGACAGCCAGAGAGCCAACCTGTGGGTTATGCTGCAACTATGTTGACCCTTGTTTACACTTTCTGGGAAAGAGCGCTTAATCTGGCGTGATCAAAAGTTTGGAATAAAGCCAATACGCCTAAACCCCTGGGTCTGCATTGAAATACTTAATTACTTCTGAATCTTTATGAACACCCAAAACCCATTTTCATCACACGTAACAATGCAATACAAAAAAAAAAAAAAAAAAGTTTGGTATTCCTGATTATGAGACTGTTGCATATAATGGTGGAACGTTGTGTTCGGTTCCCCAGCAAAGACGTATAAGGAACCCAAATGCCCTTTTTGCAAGCTTTTTTTTTTTTTTTCAAATTCGCTTGATATGTGATAATTTAACTTTGTTTAAAAATGCTTCCTTTTCGCAAATACTTCTTTTATCGACAGTTTATATGGTGTGTTCACCCTGTCAGCGATTAGAAAAAAATGAAATTTAACATATCTTAAAAAAAAAAAAAAATGAATATGCTGTATATTGGTATTTAAATGGGTTATCAAGCAAATTGTTTAAAGTGATTTCTGTGCACTTAAGCTTGAACTTTGACTTGAATATCTGAAAGCTGCTCTCCAATAATATGAATAGTTTGTTTTCTTCCTTTGACATTAAGCATATAGTAATGAGCGTTCGGGCACCTCGGCGTCGTATAATGGTTAGCAAGCTGGTCTCGCTAAAACCGTTACAACCGGATAGTGAATTAGATCCTCACTGAGTGCCCCATACCTACGGCCTTGTGCCACATCTAAGCTAAGTATTAGAAAATCAGTATAGTAATGAGCGTTAGTAATCCGGCATGAATGACGGAACTCGGGAAATAGACGTCGGGATGATAATTTGCTTTGAAATAAAAATAAATTTTTTTTTTTTGCTTGAGATATTTGGGAAGAATCCTTATGCTGCATATCTATCTATCTATCTATCTATATATATATATATATATATATATATATATATATATATATATATATTGTTTTTGTGCGTGTAATAATTGAGAGGTAGAGTGCACCATTTTGACATGAAACGGACAGAAGTCATGACTCCATTCAGTCCACACGCAAAAAGCTATCATGCTGACAAACTATAAAACATGCCCTTCTTTCCCTCTTTCTGCTAACTACGATCAAAGCGAGAGGAGTGACGGAAAGTAGCCACAAAAAGAAACAGATACACAACTGCAAAGAAATAATGAAAGAAAGAAAGAAAGCCGGGAGGGAGAAAATAGAATAGGGATAGAGAGAGAAGATAAATATATGTCAGACATATCTTGGCCGAGGTTTACATTTTATTTCAGTTTGAATTAAACTTCACATAAACTTACCTTTATTCGAGTTGTCTTAGATTGTGGGATCGATTATTACTAGCGATGATGTTCGAATTTCTGAGCAAATTTGACTCTCAAGGACACCCAAGGTGTGCCACAAAAGCGCTGTGTGTACGTGCGTGTGTACGCACGCGCATGTACACGCGCACGAACGCACACCACAATAATGATAAAATACAGATATATTTCCTGAGGTGATTATAAATTGTACACTGTTCAATTATTAACGTTAACAACGAACTATTTTAAATTACAAGATTTACTTGGATTAAACTAAGATTACTTACAATATAATACATATTATTTATAATACATTCCTTCTTGTTAATTTTTACGGTACGGATACACTAGTATTAGAATAATCAAGAACTTATACTGATAGCAAACTGCTTACTTATTCAGAATAACCTATTCAATTGGGCCAATAAAATACTTTGAAAAAAGGCATGAATACAGTCTACTTTCCTACATTAATTTATCTTGAGATATTCTTCTAATTAGCATACTAAACTATTTTTTCTTATTTTTTTTTCTTTTTAGGTGAACGGACCCACCAAAGGTGCTTCCAAATTTTGTTGTGACGTTTGACTGACTTAACGGAGTGTAGGCGAACAGCCATGCCAGTTTATAAGATGAACAATTTAGCAAAGCAATTTCGTGATAACTGGTTGTCCAAGTACCCGATGGATTCCTACAACACGGGCTCCATTAACCTCGATGACAGTCTGACCAGTCTTAATTGGCTGCAGAACCTCAAGATACTCAGGGTGCCAAACCCAACCCCGCTTCCTTGTAACGAATTACCGCGGTCGCCGGTCGACCCCGTGCAACGGCGTGAACAGACAGCAGAGACGGACGAAAACGGAGTGTTACGGGTAGTTCATGACGACGGCAGTAGCGGTGGTGGCGGGGAGATGGGCTCGAGGTTCAGATGTGGTCGTTTGCTCTATGTGAATAATTCCAGGGTCCCTAGCAAACAACAGACAGTTGACTATAAAACAAATCCTTACGTGAAACCTCCTTTCTCTTACGCGGCTCTTATATGCATGGCGATGAGAGAAAGTCCGAACAATAAAATGACATTATCAGCTATTTATTCCTGGATTACGGAAAACTTTGTCTATTATAAAATGGCAGACCCCAGTTGGCAGGTAAGTAATTACATGACTTTTTTTACTTTCTCTTTTTTTCTCTTTCTCACTCTTTTTCCTCTTTTCTTTCTCTATGCTCGAGTCTTGGAAATGAATGGTTTTCATTTTGAAACAGAATTGTTATTTTTTAATCCTATTAAGTATTCCTCTTTTATGTAACGTGCTACTTCAAAACGTGGGTGAACATGGTATTCAACAACTTCCTGTCCTTTGTGGCGCTATATAATCTTTGTCTCCTTACTGCCTCTCCCATGTATTCCCTGGTCGACATCCAAATTACACAAAACTCGTTAGGATCCTATTGCCATCAATATATCTTGAGGGTGTCAAATTTTCTAAGCCATCTTTTCTCAAAATATATCCCAGGAATTTCAACTGACTCTCTCTGATTCTAAGTATGTGTCCCCTTTGTTTCCATTTTCGGTAAAAATCCTCGTTACTCAAATGCTCTGTCTATGGTATTCTCACCATCCTTCAGTAGAACACCTTCGTTGTCTCAAGTTTCCTCTTCATCTGTAGGGAAATTTTATGGCAGACTTTTTTTATTGTTTCCAACGAAATTTTCCTGTTTCTTAATACTTTGCTTAGCTTTTAGAAGGCATATTTCTCTATTATAATTCGCTTTCGAATATCTGTATAATATTTTCTTCTCTTTGTCATAACCCTGCCCAGATAGTTAAATTTCTGTACTTGTTTGATTTTGACACCTCACATTCGTAGTTCTTCACCTGCACCTCTTACTTACGACCATACATTGTTTTTCTAAAATTGATAGTCCTTTCTTCTTGCTTTCCTTTACTAACTTGTCATGGTATTCACTTAGTCTTCTTTTTGTGTCTTCTATCAACTGGGTATCATCTGCGTATTTTATGTTATTACGATTGTGTTTCTCAATGATAAATCTCGGTAGAACTTCTAGTTTCTTGGGATGGCCTTGCTGTAAATGTTAAATGAATCCTGTGGGAAGACAAATCTTTGTTTTACTCTCATTTTTATATTTGTATACTTGCTCAATTTATTTTCTATTCATGTGCAGGCTGTTTATTCGCAGTAAATATTCAGGATTATTCTAATATTTTTAAAATTCCCCTAGCAGTTCAAATAGTTCTCCATGAAGAAAATTCCCAGCTATAGTCGATTTTGTATTAGATTATTTATTTTTAATCATCCCTCCAAGCAAAGCGATAGTGCCACTAGTACGTAGGTTACAGGGAGTGAAAGAGAATGAGAAGACTTAGGTGAAGAGAAAGGACAAAAAAGAACAGGATTCATGAAGGCAGGAGATGATGATTGACGTTGCATTTATTTTTTAAGATTGTGGTTGGCATGGAAGCAATAAATCAGAAGGGTGTTCCACAGGCGAGAAGTGCGAGAAAATAAACTATTAGAATAGAACATACGGTTGCATCTAGCTAGTTCAACAGTGAAACGGTGGGACCTAGTTTCCAATCAAGTAGCACGCTTAAATTCATGTAGTCGGTGCACCAGGAAGAAAATCTCGTTTGAGCAGTTACCATGAAAATATTTGTAGAACAAGCAGAGGGAAGCCATGTTATGTCGGCGAAAAAGTGACTAGAGACAAGGTGCCTGGTCAAGGACTATTGTATTGCAGATCCTTCATTTTACTTAATACAGTCAATAATCAACAAGTTATTAAAATTAATCTTTTTGAATCATTTCACCCCAAGCAAAGTGATAATGCCACTAGGATGCAAGGGGATCTACTGGGAGGGAGAATGAGAAGACATTAGTGAAGAGAATAAAAGAAGAGGATTCAGGTAAACAGAAGATGGCGATTGCATTTAAAATTTTTGAAGATTCTAATTGGCAGGAAAGCTAGAAATCGGAAGAGAGTTCCACAGGTAAGAAAAGAAACTATCAGAATAGAACCTACGGTTGCATCTATATAGTTCAACAGTAAAATGGTGAGGCCTAATTGACAATCCATTAGCACGCTTAAATTTATGCAGTCGAGGCACTAAGGTGAAAAGCCCATCAGAACAATTGCTATAAAAATATTTGTAGAAAATACAGTTGGAGGCCACGTGACGATGGTGAGAAATTGACTCATGCAGAGATGCCAGGTCATGATTGGTTATATCACAGACTCTTCCTTGAACTTTGCCAACAGTCTCGAGATGTACAATAGGAGCACCAAACCAGATATGGCAACAGAGTTCAATGTGAAAGAATTCTGACGAGTAGAATTGTCTGGTCCGATACAGTGAACCAACTTTCCTAGCAGTAGTCCTAGCAACTGGTTCAATATAATCACTCCACTTCATGTCAGTTGAAAACACGAACCTAATAAACCATTTAGATTGTGATTACTTATCTTTTTACACGAAACAAACATCAGATATTGTTTCTGAAGATTTAAAAAAAATTTTTTAATTTTGAAAGTGATTCTCATTAATAAACTTCTTGGAATACCAAACAAAAAATCTTATTCACAAGGCTCTTTTGTTAAAAGAATATATGAGGAAAAAGTGTTTTAAATTTAGTTTTTGTTTTTAAACGAGTTTAATACAATAATATTACAACTGAAAAATTGTCAGCCAGACCCACTTTCTCAAATCTCACCGAATATTGGTCAGGCTGAGAACTTTTTAGTACATTATCGTATTTGAAAAAGATACAATTCAAAATATAATTAAAAACATTTATAAAATAACAAAACCTAACTTCGTATTCCAAAGCTGATTTTACCTGAATATTTCAGCAGCAGAACGCTGGCGTATTGGTATGTCGCTTACATTTTACTTCCAGGTTAGATTCGAATGTTGACTTCATTTTTTTAACGTTATAAAACCATCAAACAAGAATGACATTAAATTTTATATAAAAAGATTTTTTATTGGTCCATGTCAGGTTCAACTATGGTGGTAACAGGTTTTAATAGCTGCTGCCAGGATAAATAAGTTAGTCTTGGGAAAATGGTCTGTCCAATGCTCACTCACCTACTGTTCTCTTTCGACCATCATGCCAAACCAATGGGGAGACACTTTTTTTTTTTTGTCAAGTTAAAAAGTATAGAACAAAGCGAGGGGAGAGATGAATGCATGCCTTTCGCAAGGTCATTATTCCAAAGCGAATTCGAGGTCGCCTCACCGGTTCCGTTTTCCACCAGCAATATTCATTTCTTTTCCAAGGTCATTAGTTCGAAGTGAATATAAACGGTCTTGGTTGCAATTCGAACTCGATTCGTCGATTTCATTTTACTTGTTAGTATCCATTACGATATACCTCATGGAGAAGTGGTTTCATGCCTTTTCCAAGTTTATTATTGCGAAGTTAACATAAGCAGTCTTAGTCGAAATTCGAACTCGGTTAACCGATACCGTGTTTTCTGGCCAGTAACGGTTACGACTACTCTCAGGAAAAAGTGGTTTCATGACTTTTTTGAAAGTCATTTTTCAAAATGAATAGAAACAGACTCAAACGAGATTCGAACTGGTTTCGCTGATTCTGTTTTCATAACTGGTAACATTTACGTGACTACTCAGGAAGAAGTGGTTTTCATGCCTTTTCCAAGTTTATTAGTTCAAAATGAACATAAGCTGCCTCAGTCGAGACTCTATCTCGGTTCGTCCATTCCGTTTTCCTTGCTAGTAACTGCTACTCTACAGAAGAAGTGGACTAATGCCTTTTCCAAGGTCGTTATTGCAAAGTGTTTCAGCCAAAATTAGGCTTGCCCAGTTCGTTTTCCTTGCCACTAACCCTTACGACATACATCACGAAGAAGTCGATTCATACCTTTTCCAATGTTGTTAGTGCGAAGTGAAGAGAAGCAGTCTCAGAACGTAATTCGAATTCGGTTCGCCGATCCCGAATTCTGTCTGTGTAATCCTTACACCACCTACACCTCCTTTGTTAATTCTATTTCTATACAAAATGCAGTTGCACCAAATGACTCCGTGTAACTAAATTATCCAGATATATTTTAGAGGTATATCGTCTTTCTTTGCTTTGCCATTAATTGCGATCGTCTTTTTTGATTTCTCGGTTGACCGAGTAACGAAATTTTTGAATTACTTAAGTTAGTGATGTACGTGGTTAACGAAAGAGAAGAGGTGGACATAGTATTTCATCAGCAACAACAATTGGCTCATTAGTTTTATATCGGCTATAAATAGAAATAGGAATCAATCTTGACGCTGTTGCTATGACAATGGCTCAACTAATGAGTTCACTTGAGCAGGTTAAATACGAGTTTGTGCGCGGATTCAAACGGACTAAGAATAGAGAAAATGACTTTTTCTGAATTGGTTTGTTGAGAGGCTTCCAAGGCAAGCTCGGAGAAACAAACATTGGCAAACTGGAAATAATGCTTACCCGTGCAGACTTCTGGTTGGCTAGAGTGACGGTTCATTTTGTGGTTAGATTTCTGTCTTAAAACATTAGAGAAGCAATATTTAGGTGTTACGAGAATTAGCCTCAGCTAATTGGATGGGAATTTCGTTAAAAAAGAATTAGGTAGATTACTCGCTGTTTCGCTCTGGACGTCTTGTCTTCAATATATCCTGCGAGTGCTACATTCTCCAAGCCTTCTTTCCTCGTCATGTGATCTAGAAATTTCAGTTGTCTCTTTCTTGTTCAATGAATAAGCGTTCGTTTTGTTTCTGTTTTCCTTAAAACTTCCTCGTTGCTTACATGCTCCGTACATGATATTCTCAGCATCCTTCTGTAGAACCACATCTCTGTTGTTTCAGATCTCCACTACATATATGAGAAAATTCCCCAGCATTTGTTACCATATCGGAGGATTGGTATTACATGATGGTTCATCACTCTTTTCGTTGTTTCTAACGGAATTTTCCAGTTTCTTAATGCTCCGTCTAACTTTCGGAAGGCATCTCTTGCTATTCCCATGCGCCTACAGATTTTTTAACCGCATTTTAGTTCCCCACACCCCAAACCTTCTCTCTCTCCCGCTCTCTCTCTTTTAAAACACCTTTCTTTCTATGTGCCGTGTCCTTTCCGGACGTAGGCGATCATGGCTCTCCACCACCCTCTACCCCTTGCAACTCTCAGCAAGTTCCTCCCCTCTTCCACCTCCCTCAGACCACGTTCTGTCATCCTCTTGCCTAAGGCTGCTAGGTATGTCACGCGTTGTTTTCCCTTGTCTCTCTTTCCCTCTATTCGACCTGTGAGTATCAGATTCTCCAGGCGCTCCTTCCTCATTACGTGTCCCACGAACTTCAGCTGCCCCTTCATGATGTTAAGTATAAGCCTCCTCCTTGTTTGCATCCTCTCTAAGACCTTATCGAAGCACACATGCTCGGACCATTAAAAGGATATAGCCTATTTAGGGCAAGGGTACCGTAATCATCTTTAAAGTGCTTCTCTTAGAAACTCACACACATATCCCATTATCACTCCTACTTTTTACAACAGTTTGCAATGTCCGCTTTAGGGATTACCATCAGCTGCCCCCGTCACGTTCTCCTTCTTAATATTAATCGTATCCACAGTTTAAAATCTCCCCCATTTTCAACGGCAGTTTTAACTTTGGGAAAATGTAGAAGTTGTAAGGAGCGAAACTGGGTGAAGCGATCTTTAAAAAAACAAACAAACAAAAAACGAATGAGATGTTCAGATAGTTATGGCATCTTAGCAATGACCGATTAGCCCCACTGATAAGCGTTTGTTCACACAAGCAAAGTTAACGTTCCGTTTCAAAGCCGCGCAACCAGTTTACGAGATTATTACTGATGGTTGGATATTTTCGGAGTAATCTTGCATTTATTTTCTTCCTGTATCTGTCTCTATTTGATTTTTTTTTTAATAAGAAATTATTTTTTATCTCCTTATAAAACGTGATACAACGACGGGATGTTTTGTCTAAGTGACTGCCTCTTACATATGAACGTCGGCTTGTTACGCATAGACGTCGGGCTGCTTTGTATAATGAACGACCTGTTACATACGTCGTCTTGTTACGTATTGATGACGGGCTGCTTTGTATAAGCGACTGCCTGCTGCGTATAAACATCGGCTTATTATGTATAGATGTCGGGTTGCTTTGTATAAACAACAGCCCGTTACATAGGTCGTCTTGTTACGTCGGCTTGTTACGTATTGATGACGGGCTGTTTTGTATAAGCGACTGCCTGTTGCGTATAAACATCGGCTTGTTACGTACAGACGTCGGGCTGCTTTGTATAAACAACTACCACGTTACGTATAAACGTCAGCTTATGTATCGATAACGGGCTGCTTTGTATAAACAACTGCCTGTTACATATAAACGTCGGCTTGTTACGTGAGTTTGTTACGTATCGATGACGGGCTGCTTTATATAAGCGACTTCCTGTTACATATAAACATCGGATTTTTACGTTGGCTTGTTATGTTGGCTTGTTAGGTATAGTCGACGGGCTGTTTTGTATAAGCGACTCTCTGTTATCTATAAACGATGATCTGTTACCTATAAACAACAGACAGTTACGTATAAATGGCAAGCTATTATGTATATAGGACGGCCAGTTGCGAGATTTTGATGTTACCTAAGTTAATGATTGTAGGTCTAGGTAGCCGTTATATTTTTAATCATTTCACTCTAAACAAGGCAAGGAAGCCACTAAGACGCAAGTGGTTACTGAGTGTGAGAGAATACGAGAAAAAAAAAACTGTTAAAGAGAGAGAACAATAAAAGAACAGGAATTAAGAATACAGAAGGTAACGATTGACATTGCATTTAAATTTTTGAAGATCAAAGTTGACTGGAAAGCAAAAAGCCAGAAGAGAGTCCCACAAGCAAGAAGTGCGAGAGAAGAAACTATTAGCATAGAACTTATGGTTACATCTAGCCAGCTTAACTATAAAATGATCAGACCTTCTCGTCAATCTAGTACTACGCTTAAATTCATAACGTCTAGGTACCATAGAAGAAAGTAATATTTATTTTGAAAATACGAAAATGTAGCACAAAGCCAAAAGGGGGAGGGTAGAGTAAGGTTGGTCTTCAATCTGTTTTTATCACACTAAAACAACACATTCTTTCTTACCATTTTTACTACAGCCACCATAATACCTCAAAGTATCTATGAAATTCTAACTAGTTCCTATACGTACAATTTGTCTTTGGGGGATGAGGAATAAAAATAAGAACTACCATAGAGCAAAGTTCATCAGAACAATTATAATGAAAATAATTATAGAAAAGTCACAGGCTACGTTATGGCGGTGGGAAAGTGACTGAAGCCGAGATGCTAGATCAGGACATTGCATTTTTTTTTTTTTTTTGGAGTAGGTTTATCAAAAATCTCTAAATATATATCAGGAGCACCAGACCAGATGTGAGGTCAGTATTCAAAGCATAGACAAATGGTAGACTTAAATATATGCAAGATAGATTCTGGCGAGAAAGTATTGTCTATTCACGACACTGAATATAACCTGCGGGAAAGTAAGGATTGAAAAAAAAAAAAAAAAAAAAACTGACGTGTTCACTTCCTTCGTCCTTCCATGACAATATTTTTTTTTATTTCATTCTTCTCTCTTATCAGTCACTTCATATTACCACATTTGACAAAATATAAGACGCACAGGTATATGTGACCATCCACATTTTCGAATTTAAGAAAAAAAATGTATACTAGATTTGATTGATAATTAATGTATCTTACCACGTGGCGTCGTTAATAGTGGATATAAAAACATGTTTGAACATGTATTCAGTAGCATATAAAGTTCTGTTCAGACGTTTTAATGTCAGTTCCATGTGTGACGACATTAATAGTATTTACATGATTAACAATCAAAACTAATATCGTCTTTGTTGTCACAATGTTTCCGTCGTTGTGACTCTCGGCCTTCTTCAGGTGGCTGTCAATTTAAATTTCTGAACGGTGAGTTATCATTATTTACATTCGGACTAATGTCCTCATCTTTGTTATTGCTATCACAACGTTGTTCTGTGTGGCTTTCTTCACACAGACACTTAAAGCCACCAAGATGGAAGGTGAAAGAATCTAAGAAAATATTACTGAGGAGAAAGAACAATAAAAAAAAAAAAAAAAACCATTTCAAAAAGACAGATGACGATTGACGTTGCAATATTTTTTTGGAATATCAATGCTGACAGGAAAGAAAGAAGTCAGAAGAGAGTTCCACAAGCGAGAGGTGCTAGAAAGGAAACTGCTAGCATAGATCTTACGGTTTTGGCATTTCGACTTGGTATAATAATTAACAAGCTTCTCTCGCTAGATCAATTACGGCTGATTAGTGTGTTCTATCCTCGCTGGATGCACCATACTTTCGGCCTGGTGTCACATCTAAAGCTACGCTTACAAAATTCGGCATAGATCATATGATTACATCTTGCTATTTAAATTTTTAAAAAAATGATAAGACCTAGCTGTCGTACTGCGCATAAATTCATGAAGTCAAGCGGTTCTTAATTCTATAGACAAAAAATGTTCCAGGTGTAATAAAAAAGAGGACCCGTAATTCACATCTGTCGACGGAAAGATGAAAAGTTCCAGATGTAAAGAAGAGAGAACCCGGTTCCTAAAAAACTTGAATTCCAACAGAGTAGTAAACCTTAAAACGCGGGAGACATTTTCGACAGTTATTCGAATTCCAACCAGCCATGTTTGAAACCGAATAGATATCTGAATATAAGTATCCAGGTGAGCTACAATATCCACTTTTTACTCATACTGGTTCTATTTATTAAAGTCCGTGTTTAGTTAAGCTTCTCGCATCTTGTTTGAGCATGTCTCATAATTCCCCGTTGTTGTTCTCGTCCTCACGTAGCATTGGCGTCACCACCGCTATTAACTGAATTACCTGATCTCTGGATTCCATACGTAACTAATAGTGAAAATATTTTATTCTCCCTGCTTTAACCCACATCTTAATAAATAAATAATCAAATATGTTGATCACGAACGTTTTTGGTAATGCCTGAAAGCTCAATAAGTAATCACCCTACAACCAGACCAGGTGTGCAGTTGACTACCCCCAGACATTCCCAAATAGTTGTTACTTGGGTCAGATGATAAATTAGCCGGTGAGATTATATCGACTGTTTAGCTGGAATGTAATTCCTGCTCTCTTTAGACTTGCATTTTGTTAAATAATCTTCGACTGCAGATGTGCATGGAACCAAAATAATACGATTTTCTGTGCTTTTTAATATTGTTTAAACTAATACGGTACCTGTCGCTTCCTTGTCAGCAAGATGTTCAAATTTTGAATCTAAATTCTTTGTCCATTTAAAATAGTACATTTATTAGCAAATATATTTATTTCTTTTCTCTTATTATTTATACTCTATTTTTTTTTTTCACTATGTGTAGATAGGTTCACGTGTCGCCCGGTTCACACGCCTTCCCTGTTAATTGAACAGGAGTAGACGTTTATCCTTTGTTTCCGGTTTAGGATCAGGTTTTCGGTTCTTTCTCAAGTCTTCTAGTTTTATTTAATTCCCAGTAGTCGCTTGCGTCTTAGTGGCTTTATCGCCCTGCTTAGGGGTGAAATGATAAGAAAACCTAGTTTAAAGATAGAGAGACAGAAAAAGGGCTTCAAAGGATCGGCTTATACACTTTTCCTGTTTACCTTGGGGTTGTTGTCAGAGTGATAGGGAAATTAGCTGTCGTCACACTGATTTCCATTTGAATATCATCCAAACTGTGTGCGTATGTACGTTTGCTCATGGATATTTTAATTCAATGACAGACTAAAATATTTCTACAAAAAAAAAAAAAAAAGCTTTAAAAATAGTTGCATTTATTACCGAGAAATTTTATAATTATATTCTTTAGTGTTTTCTTTTCAAATTTGTGAAGGTTGTCCAGACTGAGTGAGAAGGAATAGATTTTTCCGGCGTCTCATTTCAAACTCAGTCAAATTTTGTGCGTGCTCTCACATTAAATGACATGTAAGTGACTCACGCAAGATACATATATCCGCATATACGAGGGCACCTTGGCGTAGTGTTATGGTTAGCAAGCATATCTCGCTAGAACAATTACGACTGAGCAGTGAGTTCGATTCTCACTGGGTGCCACATACACCCGTCCTTGTGCCACATCGAATCTACGCTAAGAAAATCATTTGGGCACTTCGACATGGTGTAATGGTTAGCACGTATGTCTCGCTAGAACAACTACGGCCTTGTGCCGCACCTAAAGCTACGCTTAGAAAATCAACATATATACACATATACGTTACATACAGGCATACCAAATCAAAGTTTCTGAAAGGACACAGTACTGAGAAAATGAAGAGACTTTCAGGACGTGGACGATTAAGCTTGAAGAATTTGGTACTCACATGACATATTGAAGGCAAACCGGGGTAAAAGGAGCCATCGAATAACCTACCTCACTAGTTTATGCAAATAGATGGCAGTGCATGGACTAGGAGGGGTGGTAAGCGGATAAATGTTGTTTAGCGTTACAAAGAATAGGAAGTTATGGAGAGCCATGATCGCCAACGTCCTGAAGGGACACGGGAATTACTTCAAGATTTTGTAGCATGATGATTAGTAATCTGGTCACACAGACCTGCTTTGTAGCTAAAATTGTCATCTGAGATACAAGATGGTGTTCGATCCCAGGTAAACACCATGATTTGGAAACTTGATTTTCTATGCAGGCATGCTATTTTCCACTTGATAAACTGGTAAAGAACAATACCCTTATCTATTTCATCGGATTTTATTTGATCTCGCTTTATGCGGAGGGCTCTTGATTGAGCCTTGGCTTGTTCAGGAGTTTGAGAGTCCCTAGGTCTTTGCATATTATCAGCATTAGAAGCTCTCCTACCTGACGTTTGATCTGGGTTTTCATTTGCAAGGGACTTTCTTTTCTTTGCTGCAACCTTGGCTTTTTTGATTGCCGTCTGGTCCTCTGTTGGCGGTGAGGCATACTGCTGTCGTATGCGATAGGCAACAATAAACTACAGAACTCAAAAATGATCGCTGAATTTAAGTATTGCATTAATATTTAAGCTTACCTTTTAAAAGTTCAACGATAATACTTCTGCTGCGACTTAATTTAAAGAAAATTTTATATACGTAGGTCCTTACTTTCTGTACAAACAATTTATTTTTATTTCATGAGTGATTTTCGCTTGATTTCACAATTAATTTCGATTATTCCCAAATTTATTTCCAAGTTATAAAAATTATTATCGTACAAAAAAAATTCATTGCAAAAAAAATCACGTTAAAAATCCCTGAAAACAATCGCAGTAATGAAAATTTGAGAATCCAAAATTACTTTAACATGAGCTATAGAAAAGTAAAGAGTCGTGTCCCTTTAAATGAATTAGTGTGCCACAGTGACACACTGACATTAACATTTATTATATAGATGGGACTGTCATTCAGAAATTCAGTTGCATTAGTTTTATTCTGTCTTATTTACACTATTTATATTCGGACTATTGTCCTCATCTTTCTTGTTGTTATCGTATTTCTTCAGGTGTATATCAATCTGGATAATTGACAGGGAATTCTGAACTATTTAATCCACAGGGGTACACTGTTCTCGATCCACTGCTAGTTCTTTTTTCTTCATTTAGTACTGTCCAGTTATTTATACACACTTCCCGACACGAAATTCACAAACCAACGCTTTAATCCACTAGGCTTTTATTGTCCAGTAGGACAATTTACTGTAGTGAACTTGGAATCGTAAACCTAACCTGCCTGCTGATTAGAGTTGCAACGAAATAAAAATATGAACTAGACGATATCACAAGATGAGAGCAGTGGAAGTAGAACAGTTTACCTAGATTAGATAAAGAGTTCAGTTCAGTGTACGTTGCCCAGATTGATATCCATCTGAGGAAGGCCGGAGGACACAACGGTCGAAACGTGGTGATAACAACAACAAAGATGACGACAATAGTCCGAATAGAAATAATAGAAATAATAGTATTAGTTTTACTACACAAAATTAACCCCAATAATTAAATACTTTAAATTGTATTAGTGTCACGTTATTGATAGACACAAACTAATTGTAATCTGGATTGTCGTGATAGTAATGGTGATTTATTTAAGCTTAGATTAGATGTGGCACAAGGCCGAAAATATGGGACACCCAGTGATTTTTATGGTCGCAATGACTGGCTGCTCGTTTCCGAATAGTTTAGGATGGCTAAATAATCCTTCAGACGCATTTGTCTTTCTTCAACACCCACAATGTATAACTTGTGGTTTATACTGCAATTTTGCCGAGCAGACCTTAGTTTCAGGGAGAGAGCACATGAACAGCGCGATCAGTAACTGAGCAAAACCTGTGATTTTGTGTTAGTACAGCCATTGACACTTTCCAAACAATTTCGTCTACCCACTTTCACTCAAAAGGCTTGGATCAAACCGTGATACAGTTTTCGGGCACATTCCAACACTCCAACGGTACCGCACGCTGCGATCGTCTCTCTATCAAAAAGTTTCCTTCTTGAGAAATTAACTATGGGAAAGTTCGAAACCAGATCAGCCCGCTAACGTACTAATCATTCGACCACACTCTCACTTGTGGTAATGTTACTATTACTAGTGTTCAGTTGTTGATGGCCATGGTTTTATTCCGGATGTTGAGCGTAGAACAGAGAGAAAGAAAAGAAGTCGGACAAAGAACAAGCTTTCTTTGATAACGATGCGAGTAAAAATGAACTTGCACGTAGATTGCACTAAAGGCAGAGAAACACTCTGAGCATGAAAATGCTCCGTGAATGTTTTTCTAATATCGTTCATATATGTCTTTTTTTGGCAAAATCCACATCAGCACACAGTGACGTGTACCTACTTGGTCATATGATTCGTGACGTGCTATGCTTTTATTTAAACACGTAATTTTAACGAATTTATGTGAAACGTGACTTTGATTGTGCCCGACATGACTCTCTTTTGCCATGCCACTTTGCTAAATATATTGTAAAAGTTTCCATTCAACCATGAAAGAAAGACTTATCGATTTAACTTAGATTTATGCATGAAAGGCAGCTTATATACTTAAGAATTTAGGCTAAACTTTGACCTTACAAAAATGTATGTCAATCGTTATCTTCTGTCTTCGCTCTCTTTAACACGTGCTTTCTTTTTTTCATATTCTTTCACACTTGCGTCTTAGTGGCTTTATTGACTTGTCTGGGGTGAAATGATTTAAAAAGAAAATGAAAAATGAAGAATAAAAAAACTAAAACCAAGACAACTCAAATTTCATCCTCAAAAACGAAGGTTCGTCAGGCCAGGGTCAATTCCCAGGAAGAACAACAACAAAAAATCCAACTTTGTTTTTATTTCTCGTTGACAAAGGACACAGGCGTGCCCGAAAATTCCGATTGTTAACATCTTTTCCTATCATGCTTCTATTTAAAGAAAATGCCTTATGATATACAATAAATATTTTTATTTTTATTATTATTACTAGCAGTAGAGCTCGGCGTTGCCCGGGATGTAACAGTAAGAGATAGATCAAGTATTAACCATCATAAAGACTGAAAAATAAAATTGACAAAGATTATTGTTTAAGGTTGACGGACACGCATGTCTTAATTAGTTTTTTTTTTTTTTTTTTACGAATTGGTCAAACCCAAACTCAAACAAAAACATTGTTTTCAATCGTTATGAGTCTACCGATTGAATAGAATTTTATTATAAACAATTGTTTTGTAAATTGAATTTTTAAAGCATTCTGAATGTAAAAATAAAGATAAAAATGTGCAAGACAATAAGAAACACTAACTGCCAAAAAAAAGTGAAGTTTTGTTGAAATCGGTTGAAAAATGTAGGAAATCCGATCCCATATATAAACGAACACACACACACACAAACAACCTGGGTTTTATAATAAGTATAACTCAAGATGAGTTGTCCCCCTTTCATTCTGGTGACCGAGTCGTGTTTTATCGTGTTTTCAAATTGATTTTGTGCAAAAACAATTGTGTTTTTCTAATTTTGGGCGCTGTCAGAACAACCGCAAGGTAATTTTATGTAGTCCTGTGGTTTTGTTGAAATCGGTTGAAAAATGTAGGAAATCCGATCCAATATATAAACGTACAGACACACACACACACAACCTGGGTTTTATAATAAGTAAGATTATTGTTGTTTTTTTATCTTTCGAATTTCTTTCATTGACCGATTATATCTACATAATATAAGAAGCATATGTGAACAATCTTTCTTTACTATACACACACAATCTCAAACACACACACACACACACATATATATAGAGAGAGATTATTTATGAATAAAGACAAACGGAAACTTATGTTAATCGACGCGTTTCGTACTCTGATTTTATTTTGCAGCAAATATTTATAAACAAATTGAATATGTGGTTAGTTTTTCAAAATGCTGAAATTTAACAAACGCGCATAAATATCCATCAAGTTAACTGAAAAGTTTAGCTAAATTATGGATGATGCTAAGTGACGTAATTTAATGTCTAATGAACGATAGTGAGTAAATGATGTTGTTGAATTTTATTATTATTTTTTATGCAAGTAATATTTAAATTATTTTAGTGCGCGATAAATTTATGTATTATATATTTTTGAATAACAGGAAATTATGAATTTAACCTTTTCCTTCAAATTTTTTAATATTTTTATAGTCCTGTGTGTTGGCTTCGGTTATTTACATTGTCCGTTTAGATATATTTTAGTTATCTCTGAAACTTTGACACACACATACACACACACACACACATATATATATATATATATATATATATATATATATATATATATATATATATATATATTACTAATTTACTCATGTCCTTAAACAATCTTTGAGATGATTAGGTTTCCACAAGTGAGATTTGAACTGTATTTTTAATTATTATACTTTTACTCTGCTCTTATACAATATCGGTTCTTCATGAACATATTCAAACAGTTCGCCATTGTCATCAGCTTTATTGTACTCGAAACAAGTAATTATCGTCTGCGAACTGAAGAATAGAAAATGCCTCATTATTTTTTGCTTATGAATTGCTGAAAATCATGAGAAATAAAAAAAAATGTCTGATCGTTTGCTAGACAGAAATTGTTTGCACATTTCCATCAATTTTAAGGGGTCGTCTCCCAGCCATTTATTTTTCACTGCGATTCTTGTGTTTATGACGGGGAGATTCGGTCAGAGCACACTTGTCTTTCTTTAAATTTGGGGGTTCAGCTGTCTGTTTCTCATCGTTCATCCTACTTAAGGATATCAATTAATTTGTTTCGTTTTGTTTTATAGTCTATCAACCTTTTCGAGGTTATTTAATGCCGAATTTTGTCGTTTTGATAATGGATAGGAAGATATAGGTTCGGTTGCTACGAGAGTGAAAAAGGTTAACAAAGGTCAGGTTTGCACGAAAGTAAAAAAACATGGACATAGATCTTGTAAACAAGCGGCCCTATTTTACTTGTATTTATTCTTCTGCATAGGGCTTTTAAGGATCTCGAAACATCTCTTTTAATAATAACTGTAATTAAATATCTCTCTCATATTTTTTTTATACATGTACGTGTATAGATTTTGATTCATTGGGCTTTAAGTAAATAGGTAGGTAACATGTTGACGTGTCACAAACATACACATATGCATATAGGTTTGCCTATCGTCCAGTTCAAACTCCTCCACAGTCTTTTGAACAGGTGTAGAGGTTTATTCTTTGTTTCCTAATTAAGATTGGATTTCCAGTTCTTTTTAAAGTCTACTTCAACTCTACACTCCTAACGTCTCCGCCTGAACTCTGAATTTTTTTCACTAATTATTTATTTTTTTCTCATCCACAATAGAAGCACATAGATTCACCTATCATCCGGTTCACACTCCTCCCCGGTCTTTTGAAAAGGTGTAGAGGTTTATTCCTTGTTCCCTGATTAGGATTAGGTTTCCGGTTCC
Organism: Acanthosepion pharaonis; assembly: GCA_903632075.3. NCBI lineage: Eukaryota > Metazoa > Mollusca > Cephalopoda > Sepiida > Sepiidae > Acanthosepion > Acanthosepion pharaonis. The sequence goes on along the minus strand of CAHIKZ030005039.1, from coordinate 40,062 downwards.
TTCTAAAGTCTACTTAATTAACATTCTACTTCAACTCTATACTTTTAACGGCTCTGCTTACTCCCTTCCTTCCTTCCTTAGTTCTTTCCCAGTTCATTTTAACTAAACCCGGCAGTAAGGCCTCTGATTGGGAGATTGGGGATTTTGAAGAGGTTGGAATCACTGTTGTTCCCTGGTCCACCTTGACCCAGGATGGTACCTGGTAGTATCCCACCTATAAACAAATAGTAAACCCCAAAACATAAACAAATACTATAAATGTATAAACATACATTTTTGTAGTAAAAAATACCAGCAATACATTTTTATATAAAAAGAATTACCAATAATACCTAATTATAGTAAAAATAACAACAATGAATTTTAAAACAAAATGACTAACAATGCATTTCATAGTAGATATAGCAAAATTACCAACAATTCATTTTATAGCAAAATGACCAACGATTCATTTTATAGCAAAATTACCAACGATACATTTTATTTGTAATTAAAGGCATACAATTACGTTCAAAATATATTTAGTTGAAGCCATAAAATTGTGTTCAAAATATTTAGATTTCGGCATTAAATAATTCACAGAGGTTGATATGCCGGTAATCAGAATCAACGAAGCCAGTTCATTTCCTGGAAGATATTTAAGTGTATTCTAAAGAATTTCATATCAAAATTCCACTCGAACATATTCCCACGAACCAGTAACTTGTCAAATTGACTCCCGAGAGTATGCTTCCCCGAACGCTACAGTCTTAGCCTGATCAAGTCTAGGCTTAATCATTATATTTCCCACATTTCCTCATAAACTTCGTATTTTACCTCTTAATCTTACTACTTGCGCAACGACCTCCTTCAATAACCTTTGAGTGGCTCTTGTATAGTGATGAACATTATTTTAAAATATCAACATTTCTGTTATCTTCCATTAAAGCACAAAGGCCTTTCCCCTGATCCTTCTTTAATGTTTGTAACTTTGCTTTCAATGCAAAATCTTACCAGGAAACTATTATATCTCGTGTCGCCTTCTTCTGTTCTTACTTTATTTGCTACCATTGGAAATCACTTAGTCGACCTTTTGCTCCATCTTTTATCTTCTCTTCTTGCTATGTGTCTCACTCGTTTCCATTTTTGTTGTTTATTTACTTCTGTGATATTTGTTATCTTAAATTTGATCTAAAATTCATTTTGGTTTCAGTCTGTGCCTTCATATTATCCCAAGTTATTGCTCTTCCATTTGATTTTTGTACGTTTCTAAGTTTTTGTTTTCCGGCGATTTTGTTACTTCCCTTTATTTCTCGCCCGCGCATCATAGACGATATCAGGCATTCATTACGAGGTTTAAGTTTTACTCGTAATGTCAAGAAGCCTTTCATTCTAACATTATTTTTTTTAAAATGCTTTCTACGGACGATAATGGTTTTGTCCCCATTCACATAAATACAGTAGTAAATACTGTATGTTGGTCTGCAGTCGGAAATTCGTTTTGGAATTCATGTTGACTCCCGTCTAGCAGTTGACTAGTTCTACGCGCCGCTGACGAATCTTATATGTGTTGTTCTTCTCCTAAGTATTACCGTTCATTACCAACCTTCGTTTGATTATTCTATTCAGTAACCTTCCCTAGGTTACAACACTTTCCATCTGATTGTTATACGTCATTAAATTGCATTTTCATTGCCTCTTCTTAATGCTATCATTTTCCTTAAGTAGATGTACTTCTGGACTTCTTTCAGATCTTCATTCTCTTTTCTTATGATCTTTTCGAAACGTTGCAATCGAATATTATTTCTGTTTTATTTCAGTTGATTTTATAAACCCATCTTGAAGGTTTACTTATCCAGGGCAATTTACAATTATTTTAGTTGATTCTGTTATTGATATAATATAGCCGACATCGCAGAAGGTTAAATTATTCACTCCCGTTACTTCGCTTTTCATTTTCTCTTTCAATGCATCCTTTAATTAATTTCTTTAATTTTTCTGTCTAGCCTAAGCGGATGTATTTCTGGAATCCTTCTAGGTCTTCATCCTATATCTTCTTTGGAAACGTACCAATCGAACATCATTTTTGCTTTATTTCTGTTTGAGGTTTTCACTTAACCCGTTCATTATTTCTTGTTATTCACGACAAATTATAAATGGTCCAAATATCCTCCACTTTTTTTCATTTCTTCCCTGTTTGTTTTCTGCAAGATACTTTCAAGATATTTTAAATAATTGAGCTGGATCGTATCAACTTGTCTCAATCCTACTTTGTGTAATCGAATTATTGCAAGACTATCATGATATACATTCTTTATAATTCTCTTTGTAGAATACAAAATATACTGGTGTTAGTGAATTCAAGACCACCAAATGTGCTACTACTTTTTCATAGTTAACAAGAATCAAAGTGGTTTGTTACATTCTGTTTTTGATCAATTGTTTGCAGATGGTCTATTGTTAAGTAATCACTCCTATAACCAGCATGCTCGCGTGACTGAGTCTCATCTAAAATGTTTGTTACTTTGTTTTTAAGTACTTCTGAGAATAATTCATATATGTTTGATTGTAACGTAAAAAGGTGATAGTTACCAAGGCATTTATTTTCTCCTTGTTTTGATAAAGCTGAATTACTAGTCCAAGAATGATATTTTCTTTTCCGTACACACTTGGTAAATGCCTGTACTAATCCTTTGTAGAATTCTTCCCCTGTATTTCTAAAAAGGTCTGTTTGCATGGCATCTACGCCTGATGCGATATCTCGTCATGTTCTTATTTCGTATCACATTACCCAGCCCAGGGATTGAACTCACAATTCCTATCTCCAAATTAACGAACCAAAGTTTTAATCCACTTGGCTATTCTCCCATGAGACAACTCTGAGTGTAGAACTTGACTGTTGCTGCTGCTGTTGAAGCTTTACTGCCGTTTCTTTTTCATTATTTATTAAGATATCCCTAGGCGTGGTCAGCAAAAACAATCTACACTCGTAGATTAAATAAAGGACGCAGTTGGAAATTCCCTGAAGGCTACTTGGACCAACAAGCATCTGATGAAGGCCGGAGGGCAGAACAACTGAAACGTTGTTGTAACAGTAACAAACATAGGGACAAGAGTCCGCGTGTAAATAATGTAAATAAAGATAAATCCTAATCCCAGAAATTCATAAAGGCACAGGGCCCGAAATCTCGTGAGTTAAATTTAACGAGACTTGATTTAAAGGAATTCTTGCTGCATGAACATACATAGATCTATCTCTGTCTATATCTCTGAGATGAGGTTGTATGATTACTTACATTATTTACATTATTCGGAGTGTTATCCTCATCTTCATTGCAATATTCACAACGCCCAATGAATAAAGGCGTTGGTTAGATTCAGTGACTAGACCCAAAGAGTTGTGAGTTCAATTCCAGGCTACAGCAGTAGGTGAACCAAAACTTGGAGAATTGAGTTAAAGGGAAATAAGAACCGAAAGAGGTTTGGCACGTGAAACTAGAACAAACTACCCAGGTGGACGAAATAAAGGGTTCGGTTCGAAATTCCAATCACCTGAAGAAGGCCGGAGCGTACAACGACCGAAACGTTGTGAATATGGCAGTGAAGATGAGGATAACACCCCGAATAATGTAAATCTATCTATCTATCTATCTATCTATCTATCTATCTATCTATCTATCTCGGTCTTTTCTTTATCTATCTATCTATCTATCTATCTATCTATCTATCTATCTATCTATCTATCTATCTATCTCGGTCTTTTCTTTATCTATCTATCTATCTATCTATCTATCTATCTATCTATCTATCTATCTATCTCGGTCTTTTCTTTATCTATCTATCTATCTATCTATCTATCTATCTATCTATCTATCTATCTCGGTCTTTTCTTTATCTATCTATCTATCTATCTATCTATCTATCTATCTATCTATCTATCTCGGTCTTTTCTTTTATCTATCTATCTATCATCATCATATCTATCTATCTATCTATCTATCTATCTATCTATCTATCTAACAGTCTTTTCTTTATCTATCTATCTATCTATCTATCTATCTATCTATCTATCTATCTCAGTCTTTTCTTTATCTATCTATCTATCTATCTATCTATCTATCTATCTATCTATCTATCTATCTATTTGGCTTACAGCCATAAAGCGTTGAAACACCGTTTCCCTACAATCAACGAAATTAAACAAAGTCGAGCAAAATCAGTACCTAAATGGCTAACCGCTTGGGAATATCAGGTGCTGTAAGTCTGGGTGTGAAGGTGGTGTAATGGATAATGACTCGCAATTGATAATCGAAGAGCTGAGTTTCAATTCTTGTTGAGTTCGTTATATTTGCTTATGGACAAATACTCTTGGATGAATTCATCACTTCTATACCCAACTATGGGTTAATTAGTAAGACTTGTATCATTAAATCATTATTATCCCCAAAATAATTTTTTTACAATCTAAAAATACTTTCTGGTTTTAAATAACTTGCAAAGTGATGATAAGCCGTAAAAAACGAACGCATATCTATCTATCTATCTATCTATCTATCTATCTATCTATCTATCTATCTATCTATCTATCTATCTATCACATTTCTTATGTTCTCGGTCTATCTGTCTATAAAGTATGTATGTTTAAGCAGCAAGAATTCATTTCAACAAAGTTTTCTATTTCGATAAAGAAAGAAAGAAAGAAAGAAAGAAAGAAAGAAAGAAAGAAAGAGGGAGAGAGAGAGAGAGAGAAAGAGAAATAGTTTTGAAGTGAATTACTTGGCGAATTTTTCAAACCCAATTTCTCTTACAACATTACCGAGAATATATTTATGGGTTAGAAAAGGCAGTAAAACTTCGCCTGAATCACCTCCTCCTATTTTTATTTATTTATTTATTTTTATTTTGTTTTATTTTTTGTAGAAAGCTCCTGGGGGTAGGGTTCTTGTAATTAAGGCAAACAGCTGGAGAAGAGAGAGAGAGAGAGAGAGAGAGAGAGAGAGAGGGAGGGGAGAGGGAGGGAGTATGAAATGCTTCAGTGGTCATCCCAGATTTCCAATCAGATAATTTTTCCCTGTCGATTTTTTTTACAATCCTGCGTGATTGGGTCCAGCTGCTTGTGGAATTAACAAGGGAGAGTGAAGCAGGGTAGTAAGAACCTCTTGTGCAAAAGTGTGTGTGTATGTGTGGGAAGGGGTGCTGGCTGAAGTTCATTTCCAAAGGGAGATTTTATCGTTAGCAAATTTCTAAGGCCTACCTGGAAACGTAATGCATTAAACCGTTGTCAGATACTATATTTAAAAACAAAAGTCGATATTGATATCATATTGATTCTTTTGATGTTTGTAACGACCTTCCATGTGCGGGCTACAAATACATTGTTTTTTTTTATAGAGGTTGTTGTTCTTCTTGTGTGCGGTTGGGCACCTTTTTTATAACCTCTAAAAAGAAAATATGCCACTGTTTAGTCCAGTACGGGTTTGTTGTGAATTTACTAACTTTATTTTGGCCACATATATATATATAAGTTTTAAAGACAGTGTAATAAACAAAATATACAACAGAGATAATACTGGGAGACCTCACGAAATCCAACATTACCGAAGCAAATAAATGCGAGATCCATAGGACAATCAGTTGATTGGACCTAAGGAACAGAACAGAGCAGGAAGAACACACACACACACACACACACACACACATATATATATATATATATATATATATATATATATATATATATATATCGAAGTAAATGGTGATTTTTCCTCATCCTAATAGATGAGGAAAAAATTAGAGACAGCACACATGTGGTAATATACAGGATGAGGCAAAAGTCGCGCACCACAGGGGGTTAATTAATTAATCATGTTTTGAAATTTTCTTATTTTCTGAGGCCATTTGAAATCAGTTGTTTATCAGACGCTCCCAAGAAATATTGAGGAATTTAAAGAAAGAATTAAATACGAATGCAGTAAAATGTAGGGGAAACTCTCCGAATCATGCAGGCACAGAATTGAAATGTGTTTTAAAAAATAAGGAGGATATTTTGAACAGCACATATAACTGGTAAATAACAGTTTTCATGGGTAATTATAATTTTAATAAATTATCTCTCTGCTACGCGACTTATGCCTGTAATATATATATATATATATATATATATATATATATATATATATATATATATATATATATATATATGCTATTTGCAGACAATATTCTTTCGCTGTATTACAGATCCTCAGTGCGAACAGACATCTGAATGCTTCAAGCTAGGGCCGAAACCCGACTGATTTGGTATCAGTCAGAGTCTCTACCACTGAGCTATCTTCATTCGGCAGAGAGAAACAGCTAGCGTATTGTTTTTACGAATGTAAACAAACGCCAATCAGTTAGAGGGCTCCAATTCATTTTACTGAAGAGCTTTGCCCAATTGAAATATATTTTCAAGAGCTTAATTATGTACAATTGGAATTAAGACACCATTAGTTGAATAGTACGAAAAATTTTGCTCTGTTTAATGAAAATAAACATTGGGAGCTCTTTGTGGAGTCAGTTTAACATTTAATATTTCTATATTGTGTTAATAAGACTCGCTTGGATTATACCAACAGAATATTAATATATATATATATATATATATATATATATATATATATATATATATTATTTAATAGGCCGGTTAATAGAATTTGAGGAATATAAGTCCAACAAAAGACATTTAATATAGATTGAATCGAAGCACGAAGTGAGAGATTTTAAAGTCGGAATTTTCGAACACGCCTGTGTTCTTTTTCAACGATGCAAGGAATAAACAAAGAAGTGGGACTTACTCTTCCGGAGAAAGTTTTTGGTTGGAGGTCTCCCTGTGGAAATTATACTCTCTGAGTAAACCCAAATCTCTGTTTAATCCCTCAATGTTTAAATTTATTTTGAAAATAAATTTCAACTCCGATCCGCCACTTTCTCGGCTGATGAATGAAGACGTTAAAAACACGCATCTGATATCATCGACGCTATGAAAGGTTTGGTTGTAGTGTGCAGTAAAATTTGAAAAGCTAAACAAAGTACTAAGAAACCGGAAATTTTCTTTCGGAAAAAAAAGGAAAAGAAAAGAGTGCTGAATTGATACGTGATAGAAATCCGCTTGGATGGAAGTGAATGCAGGACAATTTCCTCCCAAATGAAGAGGCAGCTAGAGGCAAAAGAAATGTGGGTCCACTGAAGGATACTGGGATTTCCATCGACGGAGCGAGTAAGCAACGAGTAGGTCTCAGAAAATGGCAACAAAAAGAACTCTTAGAATCAGAAAGTTACAGTTGGAATTTCTTAGAAACATAATGAGGAAGGAGGGCTTGGAAAACTTAACGCTCACGTGGTATATTGAAGGCAAGAGGGATAGGGGAAGACAGCGAGTTTGTGTGAACGGATGGTGGAACCGGGAGAAACACTGCTGAGGGCCACGATGGAGACCCATGATCGCTCACATTATGAAGAGACACAGTACATAAAAGAAACGTGTACCAATGATCAAATTTCAAATATGAATTATTTGTCCATTTAAATTACTTCGTTTATTACAAAATATACAGGTTATGCACTGCTTTCCATGTTGCCGTCAATCTGTCCTGTGAGTGTCAAATTTTCTAAGCCTTCTTTCTTCATTATGAACACTAGAAATTTCAACTGTCTCGTTTTTTGATAAGTGACCTTTTTGTTTCCATATTCTTCTTCTATGTGCCGTGTCCATTCAGGACGTTGCTGATGGCTTTCTACGATTCCCTTTCTTTTGTAACTATTAATAACTTTGCCTTTTTGCCATCTCTCCCGAGCTCTGCTCCGCCATCCATTCATTCAAGCTCGCTTGTGCGTTGTTTTCATCTTACCTTACCTTAAATATGTCCTGTAAGTATCAAATTTTCCAAGCCCTCTTATCCTCATTATGTACCCTAGAAAATTCAACTGTTAACTATAAGTGTCCTTTGTTGTCATTGTCTCTAGAACTTCGTCGTTGTTCGCTGTTCGATCCATTCTCAGCATCGTTCTGTAGAACCAGGTTTCTGTTGCTTCAAGTCTCTTCTTCATCTGTGACGAGATTGTCCAGCATTCAATGCCATATAGGACGATTGATATTACATAACACATCAGTACTCTTTTCTTTGTTTCTAATGATATTTTTATGTTTCTTAATACTTTACTCAGCTTTTGGAAGACATTTTTTGCTATCCCAATGCGCCTTTACTCTGTTTAAATACAGGAATCATAAAAAAAAAGACTTCACAATACCGGTTTATATCTCTTTTATGGTTACCCAGAGGCAGAAATGATTAACTCTCGTGATACTTTCAGTTTCATTCAAATTGTGTGTACGTATGTTTTCGTGTGCATATATATATGTTTTAATTCAATGACTGGCTTGAAAGTATAATGTGGCGCAGATAAATCCGGAATTTTTACCTGGCAAGAGAGCCGTCGGACTGCTGTTATGAAGAGCCTTCGCACCGGCCACGAAGCTAAGTAAATCATTGACTAGTTGAAATACCCAAAAACCATGGTACTTCCAAAAGCATATGGGGCCTCAGAAGACAATTTCAGGCCAGAACGCAAAACTTATAAGAAGCTCTCTGTCGCCGACGTTGCCGAGATTGTCAAGGAGAATCCCAGCAAAACCATGAGAAAAATCGTCAAGGAACTGGGAACCAGCAGTCGAACGATCGGGCGTATTGTCAAAGAGGACTTGAATTATAAATCTTATGTGATCATTCTTGATCACATAAGATTTATAACTGGTCGCCCGACTTATGACCCTCCTCATCGCCAGACGCAATCCTCTCGACTATATTGTGCGGAGCGTCTTGGAGGGAGGTGAACACCACGCCCAACAACACCAAGGAGGCTCTCAAGGCAGGAATCATGGACGCCATGTCCAACATGGACAGGAACGCCGTCGCCAAGGCCTGTTCCGGTCACGCCTGGAGAAAGTGTTGCTGACATTTAGTGATTTTTATATATGTGCTTAACTGTGTATAAATCTTCATTGAAATATATTAATATGTTATGTAAAAAACGATGTTTTTATGATCCATTAATTTCTTTCCGGATTTATTTGCACTACACTACAAAATTTACAAAATAGCTTCTCAAAATAATTCTATTTATTGCCGAATAATTTACGTTAATTTCATACCTGGTTTTTAGGCTTTAAATAACATTTGGAAACTTGAACGTTCGTGGCCGCCAAAAAGAAAAAAAATGAAATGTCAAAAGGAAGTTTTTTCCATTGACACCGCTTTTATTTTATATCTACCTTCCATCCTCGGAACTGTTTGTTGTTTTAAAAAGTGATAATTAAAATTGTAATAAAATCTAAACATATAAAGAAAGTAAATTTATACATGTTTTTTTCTTCAGAATTTACAACAAAAATATTAAACACTGTTTGTTTATTAAATTGTTTATTTAGAAGAATAATTTTATATTTACAGCATTCTAAAAAAAATAATACACTCAAAGCAATATTTATCATTTACCAATTTATGAAGAAAGAAATCTGGAGATAATTTGTATTCATAAATTTATAAGCATTTATAAAATTATTAAAATACGTGAACCAATTATAAGGAAATCTTAATTATTTACCATTTTATAAAGTTCGAATCAATTGGCAATTTGACGATATTTTGCCAACCAATAAAAATATAATAAATACTGTTTATTATTTTTGTTGTCAGTTCTCAAGAACAAATGTATGAATTCACTTTCATATATTTACGTTTTATTACAATTCTAATCATCACTTTTTAAAGGAATAAACATTGATGAGGAGTGAAAGCAGTTAAAATAATAGCGGTGTCAATAGAAAAAACGTCCTTTTTGTGTTTTTTGTCGGCAAGAAGGTTTTAATACAGTATGCACACAGTATGCCTATCATTTTTTCTTGTCTATAACTTTATGATTATATTGCTCAGCGCAAGGTAGGAGCTGTCCAGAGAATCAATTCTTTTATAATGTAGATTTCCATTCATAACAGGCGAAGATTTTAAAGTAGTTTTTTTTTCTTGCATTGGAATATCGACAATTATCTGCAGCAGTAGTAGCAGAAGCAGCAGTAGTAGCAGCAGCAGCAGCTCTTCCCTAAAATATTTTACATTCAATACCTTCGCATGTATCGGCTTCCACTTGTCCGTTTGTGAGTCAATCACAATTCACCTGACAACACAAGCAAAACAAAACAAAAAAAAATAAAAAAGAATGTGACACGTCTGAACCTGCCCATTAGCGCCATCCCATCTCTTTCCCTCCCTCCACTCCTTTTTAAATCCTACTCTGACCTCTAAGACTACCATAAAGAATAAACTCTTGGGAAATCCAAGACGAGGTAAAAACTAGTCACGTGACACGACAAAGACTGAGTTGGCTACTGGGAACTCTCCAAAAGGTCGAGGTGCCTTTTTGTGTGTGTCTGTGTCAGCGTGTATGTGTGTGTGCGTGCGTGCGTGTCTGTCCGTGCGTGTGAACGTTTTGATTTTATTTAAGACGCGATGTTAAGAATTATTCGCCGAATCTGTTTTTTCACAATCATTTCACCCCATGCAAGACAATAAAACCACTGAGACGCAAGAGGTTACTGATTGTGAGAGAATATGAGAAAAAGAAAACATTACTAGGGAGAACAATAAAAGAACAGGAATTAAGAAGACAGAAGATAACGATTGACATGTCATTTAAATTTTTAAAGATCAAAGTTGGCTGGTAAGCAAGTAACCGGAAAAGATTTCCATAAGCGAGAAATGCGAGAGAAGAAACTGTTAGCATAGAACTTACGGTTACATCTTATCAATTTCAAGTATAAGATGATGAGACCTTGCCGACAATCTAGTACTACACTAAAATTTATAAAGTCTACGTACCAAAGTAAAAAGTTCATCAGAACAATTACTATGGAAATATTTATACTGCGATAAATTAGATGCTGCAGTCATTACTAACTTTCATTGGCTTTTCTAACACTTACTTCAACCATCGTTAATTATAGGAAAGCAATAAATAAATAAATATGTGGTTGGGAGATAAATACCGCCATACAAATGCGAGTAAGGGAAGGAAAATAAAAGAGCTGAGATGTAAAGCACGGTTTTATCAAATGTACCCCACTGGTCATACCCTGGAGATCGGTTAAGGCGTCATTTACGAAAGACGAACACCAGACACATGATATGTAAATTTAAATTCCGCCATTCTTACTTCTCGCTACTTTAACAGTCGGAAAGAAAAAGAAGCAATAATAAAATGAAGAACTAACGATGCAATAATATTTTTATGTTACTCGAAACACCACAGAAAAGTCATTGATTATAGGATCAATAAAATTTCTGAATGTTTTTTTTTTATATATACAATTGACGGCTTCTGAAAGCGCTCATTCTAAGGTGATATTCATTAAGGTATAGCAAACCTGGCGGAGACCATCCTTCTCCGGGTCAAACCACAGCTGATTTCCTTCAATTTGAAGGCTCGCCCTGGTCACAGACACGTAGCCGATGATTCTATTGGGGCGACAGTCTGTCCTGTGCGTTGCTTTCTATGAAGCTCTCCTCTCAGCGACGCTATGTCATCATCGCACTGGCTGCATGCATAGCTCTGGGGGCCAGTCTGTGTAAGTTGGCCGTTAACCCTATAAGGCTCATCCACACTTTTACAGGTCTTGTTTTTAATCCTCCTGGTTATCTAGAAAAGCCTGGTGGGGGAACTGGTTTATTTGAACACTTGTGGAATGACCATACATAAATACCAATGCATTGATAATGATACGACTATAGAAATGCATAGATAATTAAAAAGAAGGATGGTCAGTGGACAGAGCTTAATGCAAATATTATTGACAGAGTACGGATATTATATATAATTGTATATTAACAAAATTTTATTATATATTTTTTTAATCATTTCACCCCAAGCAAGGCGATAACGCCACTAAGACGCAGTAGGTAACTGAGTGTTAGAGAGTATGAGAAAAATACTATTAAGGAGAGAGAATAATAAAAGAACAGGAGTTAAGAAGACAGAAGATAACGATTGATATTGTATTTACAGCTTTGAAGATCAAAGTTGACTGGGAAGCAATAAGCCGGAAGAGAGTTTCATAAACGAGAAGAAGAAACTATTAGCATAGAACTTACGTTTACATATAAGCCATTTCAACCGTAAAATGATGAGACCTTGCCGCAAATATGGTACTGCGCTTAAATTCATAGGCTTGACACCATAGAAGCAAGTAATATTTACCAACCTCCCCACGAGGTAGGATGTGGCACAAGGCCGAATTTAATGTGGGCAATCCGAGCCCATAGGCTCGGTCAAAATATTACCCGTAGACCCCGCATAAACGGGGTCGGATCTATTTGCTTCCCCGGCCGAGGCTCTGCCGAAGGGTATAGTCTCGTCCGGGTTCCTCTCTGCCCGAAGGCAAAGAGTTCGACAACAGCCTGATCTTCAGGCGACCAGTCATAGAGGCACATTCGCCAGAACAATTACCTTGAAAGTATTTATAGAAAAGACAAAAGGAAGCTACTTTACAGCAGTGGGAAAGTGACTGAATCCGAGATGTCAGATCAGGACCGATAATATTGCATATGCTTCTTTGGATTTTATCAAGAATCTCTAAATATATAACAGGATCACCAGACCATATGTGGCAGCAATATTCAAAGGACGAATGAATGGTAGACTTCTAAATATGTAAAATAGATTCTGGAGAGAAAAATTGTCTTGCACGACACAGTGAACCAACTTTTTAGCAGCTGACCTGGCAATGGATTCAGTATAGTCTTTCCATTTCATGTCAGCCGAGACGTTAATAGGCTCAGTGCTTTCTTCTGTTATGCTTGTAGCTGTTCAATAATTATCTTGCACTACTGATGTGGCAGAAATATTCAAAGCATGAATAAGTAGTAAATAAGTAGTAGACTTATAAATATGTAAGATAAATTCTGGAGAGAAAAATTGTCGAGCACAACACAGTGAATCAACTTTCTGAGCAGCAGACCTAGCAATCAATTCAATATAATCTGTCCACTTCATGTCAACGGAAATCTTAACCCGAGAAGGCTCAACGGGTCATTCTCCTGGTGGTTAGCATCTGCCATGCTGGCGGAAGGTAGAAAAGAGTTTCTCAAATGATTGATAGATAGCAGTTTCGTTTTGGAAGCGTTAGAATTAACAAGTTATACTTACCCCTAGTTAACAGCCGATTTGTAGGTCATTTTTTTAGATCAGCTGCCAGTTTGACGTTATCGAATTGATCATATTTACTATTAAGACATGAGTAAATATTTGTATCCTTAGCATACATACCGAATTGAAAACTGATGCCATCGAGAAGGTCATTGATGAGAATTAGGAACAGCGTAGCTCCAAAGACCTTATTGCAGAAAGACCAATATGAGTGGCTGTTCAGGACTTTCATTTCGCAATTTGATAAGAAAAACTGAATCAGCTCAAAAATCCACCAAATAATACCAGAACCTTTCAACTTGCGAAGAAGACCGTCATGCCAAATCCTGTGAAATGCCTTCGAGATTTCCAAAGCAACGGGCGGTCCTTCACCATTCTTATCTAAAGCTTGATAGTTTCTTTCAGCAATCAGACAATAATTTTAAGTGTCTGATTACCAAGTCCCTTCCGTGGTTTACGAGTAAAAAGAGCACAGTAGGAGAGTTATCCATGCGCATATAGGACGTTTCGAACAGATGGAGAGTGTTTACGGAATATAGGTACAGTTCCGCACAAAGTCATATTATGTTGCTCTGGGATACTGATGTGTCCAGGAAGTGTATTTACATGATTTTCGGTTCCGTTCTTTATCATACTCATTGCCCTTATCGCAACAGGAAAAATCGTAGTTTTAAGTTTACGCATGTTTGCTACTTCGATTATTATTATTATTATTATTATTATTATTATTTCATAGATTTGCATGTTTAGACCTTCCATCAGTCAGTTACTGCGAGAGATTTTCAACCCATTACCCCAGAACGGTGGTGGTCAATTCAATCTCAATTCTTGTTCATTCTTACTATTTACACTGTTCGGTCTGTTACTGACACATTCTCGACGTTTCGGCTGTTGTACACTCCGGCCTTCTTCAGGTGATATTTGTTAGAATTTCGAACCGAACACTTTTATTTAGTCCACGTGGTTAGATTGTTCTAATTCCGTGTACTATGCCTTTGGATATCTCTCCGATGAAGTCAGGGATTAAACTTACAATTATTTGGATCAAGTCAATTTTTGGATCAATCAAACAACGTTTTTATCTGGCAAGATGTCTGTTGGTCACACCCACATAGCAGGTTTTCATTAGTAGTAGTAGTGTATATATATATATATATATATATATATATATATATATATATTCTGTTTATACGTTATTTTTATAGATACAATTTATGTAAGTAAATACGGAAACCGTCATTTGATCTGACGTGCTATACCATATACGGAGGAGCGTTTGGTTAGCAAAGTACAAATTACTGTTTATAAACATATAATCTTCGACGATTTTTCTCGATCGATCATATCTGCTCACGAAACGTATCTTAACGTAAACAATGACAACATATAATGAAATGGATTATGTCCGACAATTATTTTAATATATTTTCTGTTTATACGTTATTTTATAGATACAATTTATGTAAGTAAATGCTCTGTTTTTAAATAAACAGTATTAATTACATTTACCGAATGTTCGAGAAATTTCGTAGAAAATATGCCTTCTCCGACAGGAATCGAACCTTTATTCTTATACAGAAACCATCATTTTATCTGGCGTGCTATACAATTCAGCTACAGAGAAATTTCGTTTTAAGGAATACTATATTATGGGTTAAAGTGCGCATAGCCTGACGATTGTGCTTAGTATGAAACAGACTGTCGCCTCTGGGTGTTGACTTAAATGTCCACACCCACTTAAATATCGATAGGAATTTCTTTTCAAGTTTTTTGCTTTTAAATATTTGATATTTTAATTATATCATTATTTGCTTTCGTAATTAGATGTGCTACACACTTTTGTTGTTGTTGTTGTTGTTGTTGTTGTTGTTGCTGGAATTCTTTATACACACACACACACACACACACACACACACACACACACACACACACATATATATATATATATATGGGATAACGACGATATATAAATTTTT
The DNA here is from genome assembly GCA_903632075.3 of Acanthosepion pharaonis. Lineage (NCBI taxonomy): Eukaryota > Metazoa > Mollusca > Cephalopoda > Sepiida > Sepiidae > Acanthosepion > Acanthosepion pharaonis. The sequence goes on along the minus strand of CAHIKZ030005039.1, from coordinate 24,874 downwards.
ATACATCAAGAACAGTTTTGAAAGAAAAGATGCATGACAAATTAGAAAAATTTGTAATTTGCATCGTCCGATGAAATCCTAATGGATGAAATGCGTCACGTTTTCCAATTTGTCATACATGTTCTCCTTCATATATATATATATGTGTGTGTGTGTGTGTGTGTGTGTGTATAAAGAATTCCAGCAACAACAACAACAACAAAAGTGTGTAGCACATGTAATTACGAAAGCAAATAATGATATAATTATAATATCAAATATTTAAAAGCAAAAAGCTTGAAAAGAAATTCCTATCGATATTAGAAAGAGCGATAACAGTTATTGGTACTTGAGAAATCTATTTCCCTGAAAAACTACAAAATCTTTCTCTTAAAAGAGAAAGACTTTGTAAATTTCAGTCGACATTAACGTCAACTGTTCGGTCAATGAATGCTGAATGTTTCCCGTATGGAAACGCTGAACTTTACCTTTGCCTCTTAATCTCACTAATAAAGACGCACTGAAGCCATATGTACATGGAAATCATTAAAAAAAAAAGAACTCTATCTCGAATTCAGGTCTGTGATTCATGATTGAACATATCCCATCAGCTTTCTAAAAGCCGCCTAACGGTTTCGATAGAGTCGTGATGGATTTGCAGTGCAAAGTAAAGTCTCATTTGTTACGTCTTATCAGCAAGTGGACATCTGTTCACCTTTACCGCCAGCTGCTATTTTTTTATTCCGTCGTCCACAAACAAAAAAAAATTGTACATTTTTATCATTAACTGAATAAATGAAAAAAACACATGTAACACGCTTCGAACTTCGAAAGGACTTCTTCAGACTAAATAATGTTGTCATTGATGGACATCAGGAGAGACGCTGATGTAGCAACAGCGCTTAATTATATTTATTTATTATTAAGATATTTATTCATTTCTGAAATATTTACATATATATGATTCCATCAATGAAAAATATTTATTCTTTTTGTTTCTACCTTGAGTGTCTCTTGGGACTTGTATTGCATGAACAACAATAAAAAAAAAAACTCAAAGTTGAAAAAATGTTACTTTATTCATGGAAACAATTTTGTTATATTGCCTCGTCAGCTAACAAATTGTTTGTGCTGTTGCGGAGGCGTGAATGGGTTACCTGGAAGACAGAACCTTGTTGTTGTTGTTACTGTTGTACTTCTCCGCATCTGCAAACCTAAGTCCAAGTAAAAAGAAGACATCGAATATGGGTAAATAAATATATAATATATTTACATATATACAAAACTAGTAATTTCTATCTGATGCTTTAGCAAAAGGGAAAGAGAATTATGAGATTAGAAGTGAAATATACATTGGTGATGGCTGTCGTCTTCGGTGGCGTTTCTGTGAAACACTGGTTTGTGTCGCGTCTCTCTCTCAACTTGCCAGTGTTGACAGCAAACACTGGTCTGTTTTGGGTCTGTCTGAATTTGAGAATGTATAGCCGTCAATCGGCTCCAAATTAAGGTTTTGTTTTTTTTTGAACGGAAGTAGCTCTGATTGGTCAATATATAGTTCTTGTTTTGGTTAAAGCGGATTTATGCACGGAGCCTATACGCAAAAGATGTATTTCCCCAGTCTATTTTGGGTCGTCGAGCGGCTAACATCCGGTTTGTGTAGAAAATGTAAGAGACACGACAGTACTAAATAATAACGTGTTTACCAAATATATCTGTGTTTATTACATGTATTACACATAATTAAATCTTAGAAATTAATACAATATCGTTCACTTTTGACAATATTAGTTATTAGTTATCAAGTGACTTTCATTGGAAATAAAGTATTGTCAAGTTTCCGCATTATACCAGCATGCCTCAGTAATTTTTTATTTTTATTTTTTGCTGTCGTATGGATAGTTTAGATTTTTCCTCGGATTTCCAATTGTGTCAGTTTTCTTGCAGATCTCTTCAAGTATTCCAAGATTTCTACCATTTCAGTTTTCTACGAAAATACAGATAATTTTAAATAATTTTCGTACTCTTTCTATTTCAATTTCTTGTCGTTTTCTGGAATAACAACGCTGATATATATATATATATATATATATATATATATATTATTTTAACGTATTTTCTTTATTTATTCTGACATATTTTTTTAGTCATTAGCATGTTCGGAAAATAATGTCCGATTTTAGAATAAACCTTTTCATTGTTTTCTGATATATTATAATAATAGATCCACAAAAAATGTATTATTCATCCCTAATTGTTAATGTTGTAACCTAGAAACGGTTACTGAATGAGGAATAACCAAAATGGGGTTGGAAATGAAATGGTAATCTTTATAACATCAACAAAACACAATACTCGCCAGCGGCGTGAAGTAGGTAAACCACTGCTAGCGATGGACTACTTAGCATATTACCCACCACTTTCAATAATGCCCAATGTATGTATGAGGATTGGAACATACCCATTAGTCTTCATAGGTTCTGTACATAACAGGTAATTAGTATGATGATAAACTACATCTGGCAGCAAGACCTCTGATTGAGAAATTGTAGGTTTTGAGGAGCGTGGAACTACCTCTTAATTGCCCTTGTTCCCAGGTTTACCCTGGTAGAACCCGTTAGGGTCGCAACTATGGGCAAATAGTGACCCCCCCCCAAAAAAAAACAATGAAAGTATGAAAATACATTTTTATAGTAAAAATACCACCAATATATTTTCCTATATAAAAAGAAATTATCAACAATACATATTTGTAGTGAAATTTCTAATAATACCTACTTATGGTGAAATCACTAACGATACATTTTATCTATATTTGAATGCATACAATTGCCTTCAAAATATTTAGATTTTGGTATTGAATAATCCATAGAGGTTGATATGCCGCTAAACAAAATCAACCAGCCAAACCAAAATATAACTTCCACAAAACTACAACATAAAAGACACATATCACCTCCTCTATTAACCATGTGCACACAAATACACAAAAGCTGAGTATCATCTACCATGTATTCACTTGTGAAAGCAGAATAGCTTATGTCAATTTTATTGCTTCAAAGCTTCCTAGAAAATTAAATTTCGACATTAAATGACCCATAAGGAGTTGATATGCCGTTAAACAAACAAATCCAATCCAATCCAGTTTTAATGAATAAACTGTCCATTTTTTAAATTTCATATCAGTCTTTTTCTATAGCTTTGTTCACGCTACTTCCCTGTCTTTTGAACAGTAATAGATATTCATCCATTGCTTTCAGTTTAGGATTGGGTTTCCGGTTCCTTCTCCTAAAGTCCTCGTCTCTTTCACTCCCAGTAACCCCTTGCGTCTTAGTGGCATTATCACATTGCTTTGGGTGAAATGATTAAAAAAAAAACAACAACTTATATATACCTCTCATCTCGAATATGAAAAAAAGAAGAGATGTGTTTACTTTTTTGCATGAGTTCAAGCTTATTCATAATGCACAGTAGAGCATTGGTTTCTGAAGTCCGACAGTGGAGATACGAGTCTTGAAGATCAAGGTGGTAGAGGATGTCAATCTGGAATTGACAATCAACATCTGAAAACACTAGTTAAATAAAACCCACGTCAAAATGTCAGAAAAATGTCTTAGATAATAGATGTCAGAATTTCAATAATATCTAACCATTTCAAGAAAATTGGCAAGGTGAAGAAATTTAACATATGTGTTCCACAATTGTGTGAAAGTCAGAGTTCGACGATTTGAAGTGCGTTCGATGCTGCATCTGCGAAATTAGAATGATCAATTTCTTGATCGAATAGTGACTTGTGATTAGAAATAGATACTTTATGACAATCGTAAATGTTCGGCACAATGGTTGAAAAAAAAAAGACGAAGGGCTCAAAACACTTTCCAAAACTGAAATTGCACCAGCAGAAGATTATGGTGACTGTCTGGTGGTCTCCCATAGGCGTTTTCCATTACCACTTTTAAAAAAATCTAACCAGAGATTCACTGTCGAAGTTTACTGCCAAACAACTGGATAAAGTGCACATTTAGTTAAGCAAAACACGATAGGCACTGACTCTTGGAAGCTGACTGAATGAGTGACCAGTTTTGTCATTGTATGAAATAACGTCACTAAGCAGGCGTGACTTTAAGCGAAGGGGGATAATCACTTTTTGTATACCAACAGGTCTTGTTATGCTAGTTTAGAGGCTCCAACATGCCATGAGCCTAAGTGAAATTTGATTGGTTAATGAATATAGCTATTCGTTTATGTGATTGTTTTCGATGACGTCCGAGCATCTTTCAGCTTTTGATGTGTATTTTTTCTTACGAATAATAAATCCACTCAATTGATAACTCAAACATGAAGGAAATTTGGCTTTCTATTGGACAATAAATATTTAAAAAGATAAGCAGCTTTTTTTCAACAGCGACAACAACAAACATTAGCAACACGTGTAACTAGAAAGAAAAATAATGATATAATCAAAAGCTTAACTTTTTGCACTACCAAAAACAAAAGGTGAGGAAGGAAACTCTTGTCATTACTAGAAAGGGCAATAAAAGTAATGGACATAAGAAGTCTAATTTCCTTTAAAAAAAAAAACTGTTTTAATAAAAAGACTTTGCAAATTTCAACCGACAGTAATTCTAACTGTTCGGTTTGTTCAACATCCACAGAGCCCACCTGTGGTTCATACTGCAACTATGCTGAGCGGACCTTAGTTACAGTTTCTGGGAGAGAGCGAATTATCTGGCGTGGTCAGCAGCCGGAACAAGGGCAGCACGCTCAAAACCTCGGTCACGATGACTTGTGACTTCGTGCTAGTACAACCATCAACGGCTCTCAAACAGTTCTGCCTACCAAGTTTCACTCACAAGGCTAGGGTCAGCCTGTGGTATGCTTTTTCAGGGACTTTTCAAAGGTACCGCACGCTGGGATCGCTTCCCCCAGACCGATCACATCGAAAAGTCTCCTTTTTGACAAATCGACCATGATGAGATTCGAACTAATAAAGATTCACTGAAGTCATCTTTCCTTTTTAATGACCATTATGTACAACGGCCATTAAAAAAGAAATTTATCAAAAAGTTTTGGGTCCATGTAGTTACTACATACTAAAATGGTTATCTAAATTTGTTTTATGCCTGTATTTATCATTGATTGTATTTCATTCATCTTAACAATTTTGACTGATAATGTTCTCTTTTATTTCTTTCTGCAGAATTCCATACGTCATAATCTGTCGTTGAATAAGTGTTTCCAGAAAGTTCCACGACGAAAAGACGAGCCGGGGAAAGGTGGCTTCTGGAAGGTGAATCCGGAGTACATTGATCAAATCGAGAACGGAATCTTGAAGAAGAGGAAGCACAACGACAACAATGGCGGCGCTTATACACCGGCGAAACGCAACCTGCCCGACAACGGTCGCCATTCGGACGGCTCAAGTCCGCCGTCCGGCCCGGACTGGGAAGGCAACAAGGCTGCTGAGATGCTGTCAAACGTGGTTCACCTCCCACAGAACGACGACATTGCCAACGAACTTAACCTGAACTTCCTCTTCGACCAGGACATCATGGTGGGTGATGTAAAAGTCAAGACGGAAACTATCATTGACGAAGAGGTGAATTACGGATCGCTAATGGCACTCAGTCCACCACAGTCGGATGGATCTAATTCGGATGATATTAGCATGGACAATTTCTTCTGTAGTAATATAATAAATCGGCCGGAAGGTCCGACGACCAATAACCCGCTGGATTTGACCGTTAAGGGAACTGGTATGAAACCTTGGTGGAACAATACTGATATATGTGGCAGCAGTCTTAATTTGAGCGCCGAGACGAGGGATCTTTTGAATGCGACCATGTTCGGAATGGCTGAAGGCTCCGATGGGCTCAATACTCCGGAGTCGAACTCGCCTATACCAGAAAGTCAGCATCCTTGGGCCGAAAAGCGTAATCCAACAACTGACATTACCGCAGACTTTGATTTTACATCAATAATATAAAGCAGACACGTAATGTACGGGGGTCTGTTTTCTCTCACTTCGCCGACATCCACGTACACAGAAATACATATACATACATAAATAATATACATGAAGATATACATTTATGCATAAATACACACACACACACACACACATATATATATATATATATATATATATATATATATATATATATATATATATATATATATATATATATATATATATATATATATATATATATATATATATATATATATATATATATATATATATATATATATATATATATATATATATATATATATATATTTCTGTGTCTTGCAATATATTTCTGTGCACATATATACAGAGCTCATAGATACAGACATTTATGTATAAATTTATATATCTCTCTATAGACGTATACAAATCTGTATGCATATATAGTCCCATGAACATATGTATGAATATATATATATATGCACACACACATACATACATCATTTATACATATATAGATATAGACCTACATAAATATATGCACATATATAGAGACCAACAAAGATATATATATATATATATATATATATATTTTTGTGTGTGCGTGTGTGTGGACACTAAGGCCAACACCCAGTGTCGACAACCTATTTTATGCTTGGACGCAATGTTTGGCAACGTTTAAGAATATGTACCACACAACTTGAAGATTACTTTCACGCAAGAAACACGTTGTCTCCACTCGGTGTTGGACTATCTCCACTTTTATAATAAACACGCGCTATGTTCCTGATATTAGACACATTTACTCATAAATATAGCATATTATATTTTTATCATATATATATATATATATATATATATATATATATATATATATATTATTATTATTATTATTATTATTGTTGTTGTTGTTTTTATTACTCTAAACGTTATATTTAGCAAGTACGTTTGGGGCAGACATACCTGTTTTTAAAAGTGAAATTAATGGCTACCGGAATAGCGATCGAAAGTCTAATTCAAGAAAAGATACCTACTGACAGAAATTAAACCTGTATTCCAAAAAAACAAAAAAAACAAAACAAAACAAAAAAAAAACAATGCAAGTTCGATTCCTGTCCGGAGGCATGTAATCTTGATAAAAACTTTCGATCTCTATGCCAGTAGGCATTAATTTCACTGTTTTAAAAATCATGGACGTCTACTCAAACATGTATGCCCACTAAATATAACGATTATAGTAATAAGAAATGATGTGTGATTAAAAAAAAACTATTAATTACTTTAAAATTACATATATACGCGCACACACACATAAATATCGTTGAATATATATATACATACATATAAATGCACAAAACCATTCATCGAAGTACATACATATTGACCTATACATATATATATACATACGTGCATAAATCGTATATTTATACATTATACATTTCCATAAGCATGCGTATATTATACAATATATATATATATATATATATATACCCATTCAGAACTTTGTATATATATATATATATATATACGTACAGAATTCTGTATATATGTTTATGTACACGTATATATAGAGAGGCTAACACAAATACAATTATACAATATATATATGCATACACATACACACACACACACACACATATATATATATATATATATATATATATATATATATATATATATATATATATATATATATATATCATGTCTCACACAAGCACAGAAACGTACATCTTCACAACTTAAATTGTCATACGCACACAGAACGCATGCAAACCAATTCACGTTGAAATATGCCAGCCTTTGATTAAAAAAAAAACAAAAAAAACAGTGATAAACATTTACAATTATTCAAAAATGTTTTACGAACTTTCAATCAAGAAGAAAAAAAAAACAGCATTATTTTTACTGTTTTCTCTATTTTTCCATTGCTGTTGGAAGCAACCTTGTGAATTTCTTTTTTCAACTGAAGCACTCCGTCCACTAACTTTCAGCGTCATCTTGAGACGCCATCTTTTTTCTTTCTGAGTGTAAAAAAAGAAAAAAGGAAAATATTTGGCCTAAACAAAACATTTTTTAGCTTTCTTTACGATTAAAAAAAAACTCCTTAAATTCTTTTAAATGAATATACTGCAATATTGTTCATTTTAATTTAAAAAATTATTTTTCTTTTCGCAGTTTAGTAGATTTTATACAAATTATTCAAGTATTGATCGCTAAGATTGGCAAATAACGATGCTAATGTTTATCATATTAATAAGGACAAAAATAAAGTTAAACTAGCCAAATGATATTTTTTATTTCAATCTATGCAAAATAAGTAAAAAGTAGGTCCTTTATTTCACCTCTTATTGATTCAGCAATAATGATATTATTATTATTATTTAATGTTTGATTTCCCCAATTCTTTCTATAATTTGACTATGTTGCATAACTAGTCACTCTTACAGACTCAAAGTTTTAAAATAGTTCTTTGTAGCAGATTAAATAATATAAAAAGAATAATGTGAGGTAAATAGTGTTGCGATTTCTACTGTCCAGTCACTCACCAGTTTTCCAAGGGCGAATGGGCTTCATGTCTCTAAGCACACCAGGAACGCAGAAATGAATCAAGTTAACCATTGCACCAAATGCCTTTGTGCTTGAGAGAGACTAGCAAAAAAGAAAAAAAAGAAAAAAAAAGAAACAAAGAAAAAGAAAGAAAGCTCTAAAAACTAGTACTATAACAATACAAAAAAAAAGTACAAACATTTACAAAAATCACTCAAATAAGCCGTCCATTTCTATTGAAGAACAAAATATATGTTAAGTTAACTAAAACTAAAATACAATGAGACAAGAATCTAAAAACTGGCATAAAGAAGGACAAATGTGGTTGTCTTGACAAATCTACACTGACTGGTACACTACAAGAGATATAGAAAAAGAGAAAGGCATACATTTTATAAACAGTTACGCCGTAATTAAATCTTTGACCAGTATACCTTTCTTCTCATCCAATTATTTTTAATGGCTGTCATTTCGTCCGCTTTGTCAATGAACGAAACACTTTTCTTAATGAGAAAAATACACATGTACGGAATTATTGAAACTAAGGAAGACGACTAAAATAAATTTATCCATGTAACATTGAAAAGGGTCTAAGACTGCCACCGGAAGTTTCATGTATGCGAATCTATTTTGCAGCTGAGACTGGAACGTCACTGCTGACGTCAGAGATGCAAACATTTTAACATGACGATCAGCTAACAGCATTATGTCAATATCTATCTATCTATCTATCTATCTATCTATCTATCTATCTATCTATCTATCTATCTATCTATCTGTCTGTCTGCTTCAGACCGGTCATATCTATCTCCGAAGCGGAGCAGAAATGGTTCTCGATCTGACCAAGAAGAAACTCAAAAATATTTCTGATGTTTGATAAGAATTTTAAATGTGGGTTGGATCGACAACTTTCCAGGACACTCGCGTGTTTATCTATCTATCTATCTATCTATCTATCTATCTATCTATCTATCTATCTATCTCACATACTCTTTTTGTATATATATATATATATATATATATATATATATGAGTCAGTCTATTTTTGTCAATCGATGTATAATTCATAATTCTATTTCTCTATTTCAATCAGTTTCTCTACATATATTTCAATTTGTTTCTATCTATGTGCATATATGTAAGAAAATGAATATTAAAGTTGTATATATATATATATATATATATATATAACTTAAATACCTATAAGTAGACATTGACATGGCCTGAAGATTGTATTCAACCATGAAACAGACTGTCGCCGCTCAGTTTTGACCCTCACTGTCCACTTTTATATTTACATACGCTCTATCTCTGATATATATATAATTCAGTCTGTCTATGTCTATTGATGGTCATATCTATATTTCATTCTGTTTCTATATATATATATATATATATATATATATATATATATATATATATATATATATATATATATGGATGTATTTCTATTTTGTTTATTCTATTTTTTCTAAAATCCACTGACTGACTCTTTAGTGAAAAATTTAAATTAAAATAAATTCAATCGATGAAATGCCCTATCATTCCAGAATTTTATTTAAAAAGAGTTTTCCATATCTTTCCCATTATTTCCTCTTTTGTTTCACTCATCCTTCTTGTATTCTCTCTCTCACTACCTCTCACTCCTACCCCCTCTCAGCACCTCTCTCTCATCTCTCCATCTCTCTCATATCTTCCGCTCTGTCTCTCTCTCCTTCTCTCCCTCTGTCTTCACCATGTTTTCATCCTCCTCTTTTTGTACCGGTTCTTATTTATTCGTTTTTCATTCGCCTTTTTTATTTCTTCTTTTTCATTTACTTCTATTATTCTTTTCTTTTTTTTGCTTTCTTCAGTTCACCTTCTACTCTCTATGCTCCCGTCTCATAATCTTCCTTTTTCCAGGGTCCACGGAGCACTTCCTGCCTATAATTCCAGTCTCCCTGAGTGAACGCACACACACACACACAAAAAAAAATAAATTAATATTAAAACTTTTTCAAAATTTAAAAAAGAAAAAAAAAACTTGCATTGTTTTTAGGTGAATATCTTTTTGGGGAGGTAATAGAAACCAAAGACTTATGCACCTTGTTATCAATATTTGCAGTGAGATTGTAATATATATATATATATATATATATATATATATATATATATCCGTCCATTTTATACTTGGCTGAGTTAACAGAAAAGAGAGAAAGAAAAAGCGAAAAAGAGAGAAAGATGAAGGAAAAATCCTACATAATAAATACTTATTGCATTTTTCGAATGTCTTTATTTTTTCTTGTGATGTCTTTAACCTTTATTCGATGTATTTATTGATAAATGTAACTCTCATTTTGTGTTAACAAGTTACTGGCTAAAAGAAAGCAAAACACGCGTCAACCTTACTTTTAGGACGTTTCTTAAAAAATGCAATAAAATATTAGTCCATATTTTTAATCATCTCACTTCAAGCAAGGCAATAAAGTCACTAAGATGCAAAGGCTTACTGAGTGCTAGAGAATAGGAGAAAAAATATTATTAAAGAAAGAAAGCATTTACATTATTCGGACTAATGTCCTCCTCATTGTCGCCATATTTATCACAACGATTCGGCCGTTGTACGCTCCGGCCTTCTTCAGGTGGTTGAAATTTCGAACTGAACCCTTTATTTCGTTCACTGGGGTAGACCGTTCTAGTTCCACGTGCCATGTTTTTGATGGATGTCAGTTATCAGTTATCTCCTGCTAATTTCCCTCTGAAAGTTCTCCACTGCCATAACCGGACTCGCATTGAACTCGCACTCTTTGGGTCCTGTCACTGGATCTAACCAACACCTTTATAACATGGCAAATATAGACAGACTCTAAAGAAAGAGAGCATTAAAAGAACAAGAATTAAGAAGACAGATGATAACGATCGGCATTTCACTTAAATTTTTGAAGATCAAAGTTGACTGGAAAGTAAGAAGCAAGAAGAGAGTTCCAGAAGCGAGAAGTGTGATATTAGAAATTCCTATCATAGAACCTGCGGTTACATCTAGCCATTTCAAGTGTAAAATGATTAGACTGCGCCGCCAATGTGGTACTGCACTTAAATTCATATGTACCATATACGAAAGTTCATCAGAACAATTACCATAAAAGTATTTATACAAAAGGCAGAAGGAAGCTACATTATGACGGTGGGAAAGTGACGGAAGCCCAGATGTCATTGCAGATTCTTCTTTGGCTTCTGTGCCAGGTTTTGAACACGCGTAACTCCCTTCGTAATTTTCGTGATTTCTTTTTTCAGGCTAATGCATGCCCGCGAGTGGCCCGGTTGCTGGGGTGGTGGGTATTTAGGAAATGAGAGCCCCAGTTTGTTTAACCTGTTCTTAGACCATGCCTTGCGCATTTATAGGAACAGATGTAAAGGGATGGGCACTGATCATATAAGCATTCCATAACAGATCCCAAACAAATCTGTTTTCCCTCCCGAATCCAATGTACTTATAATGTTGGCGGGGGTATGCTGACGACATAGGTATTCATAGTTGGAATAAGAATAATCTTGAACATAAAATCATCATCATCTACCAAGTGTTCCAAGAATTAGGAATGCAGATAAACCTTTCCAAAACAGAGGCTCAGATCAGGAATCAGAATGAATGCAGTGATGGCACCTACCCTAAATCTATCGTAAACATTCAGGATGCGGAATTAGTAAATACTTCGATATATGGACCATTTATAACAAATTTAGTGAAGAAAAGGAAATTTAACTTAGAATACGCTGCGCCAGAGATAACCAAAACATTAACATGTAAAGTCGATTTATGTTCTTACTCTCGTTAGAAACATCTAAACTGTCTACTATATACAATCGCTTTCTCAGATCAATGCTCAAAAATGACTTTGAGCGAGCGATGCTTCGTCTTGGCGAAGGCCATCTTTCTTCGAACCTTGTGGACTGATGCTACAGAATCACGAAGAACTAACAGAAACTCCATCACCCGAGGACTTCCAACAGTAGTAACAGTTACAATGGATATCCCACTTAACTTGAAGAGAGAATAATGACATAATCAAGATGGTGACGTTCCACACTACTTCAAATAAAAGGTCAGGAAGAAAACACCATCAACAAGTGGAAAGAGCTATAACATCTACTGGGCTTGAGAAACCTATTTAGAAAAATAGGCGTTTATCTTAGTCAGTGTGCAAGAATAAAATATTTCTTGTTAAATGTTTGGTTAATCGAAAATAAATATTTTTTCTTTGAAAATGTATTTTTTAAGTAGCTTGTTCTGTTCCTTACAAAAATCGCCTTTGAATTTTGAGGGCTGGGGTGGAGGTTTTCATTTTAAATAATATTTAATTTTTAATATGGAATCAAGTGAAGTGGCTCAAAAGTTGGGGTTTTATTTAGAATACATGTATAATGATAAACTAGGCCCTGAATTTGTGTTTGCTTGAAATCTTTAATTGTTGGGAAAATATTAGTCACTGTAGAAAAGTAACAGTTTGGACAGAATACATTATCAGGAACTACTGAATGTTGTTTTAAAAGCAACGCTGAATTAGTTAAACATCTCACATCGCAGGACCTTCTTTCAAACAAGCAATATGGGTTTTGTTTCTCTAAGTCAACTGCTGATGTATTAACGATTATTACGGAAAAAGTCTACCAAGCCTTAGATAAGAATGGTTGATGCTTTGGACATCTCAAAAGCGTTCAAAAGGGTCTGACATACCGGTCTACTTCAAAAGTTGAAAAGTTATAGCGTCTTCGGACGAATTTTTGAAGTGATTCAGTTTTTCTTATCAAATCGTGAAATGAATATTATCTTGAATGGCCACTCTTCTAGATTCTTTTGTATTAATGCAGGTGTCCCTCAGGGCTCTATCCTTGATCCTACTTCTTAATTTTCATTAACGACCTACACGATGGCATCAGCTCTCAATTTGGTATCGATGCTCATGATACAACCATTTGCTCTTGTCTCAACAGTAAGTCTGATCAGTTCGATAAGGTCAAATTGGCGACTGATCTAGAAGAAATTACCTACAGTCTGTTGTTAATTGGGGGAAAGAATGGTTTGTTAATTTTAACACTTCCAAAACAAAACTAATCTCTATTAATCATCTGAGAGACCTCTTTCTACCTTCCATCGGCATAGTTAATGCTAACCTCGAGGACAGTGACTTATTGCGCCTTCTCTAACTAACATTCGCAGCTGACATGAAATGAAAAGACTATATTGAATCCATTGTTGGGTCTACTGCCTAAGAAAGTTGGTTCACGGTGTCGTGAGCGACAATTTTTTTATCTACAGAATTTATCCTGCATGTCTATAAGTCTACCATTCATCCATGTTTTGAATATTGCTGCCACATATGGTCAGGTACTCCTGCTATGTATTTAGAAATTCTTGATAAAAACCAATGAAGAATCAGCAATATTGGTCCTGACGTGGCATCTCGGCTTCAGTCATTTTCCCACCGCCGTAAAGTTACCTTCCTGCGCCGGTTTTATAAATACTTTCGTGGTAATTGTTCGGAGGGACTCTTCACTATGGTACCTAGACTTTATGAATTTAAGCGTAGTACTAGACTGGTAACGAGATTTCAAGAATTTAAAGTTGAATTGGCTAGATGTAACCGTAATTTATATGCTAACAGTCTCTTTTCTCGTTTGTAAAACACTATTTTATAATTCTTTCACACCCAATAACACCTTGTGTCTTAGTGGCTTTACTGCCTTGCTTAGGGTGAAGTTGATTTTTTTAAAAGAGGCTTTGGGTTATTTTTGATAGTATTGAAGAAGTTAAGAATGTGTGAGAATTCATTATAAGAAGATAGCAGGGCTGTCTGGGCTCTCTAGCCATTGTTGACAACCAGCCAAGGAGAAGCAAAAATCCATGAATTCATTATGACAATAATGGAACTAACTAAATTTTTAAATAGCAAACAACTTGCTACACAAAAATTCAATTAGTTCCTTATCATCAAAGGCCATCTTCCCACATGGCAGAATATACGCTCACACGACTTTGTTTTATCCAGAGTTTTTTGTCTTGGGTTACTCGCTTTTACTGAGTTAAAGTTGAGCTCTGACCAATTTCTTTTAATCATTTCACCACAAGCAGGGCAGTAAAGTCAGTAAGACACCAGTGGTTACTAAGTGTGAAAGAATTTAAAAAATAATAATAATAAAAGAAGAGGAATCAAAAAGACAATAGATAACGACTGACATTGTATTTAATTTTTTGAAGATCAAAGTTGCCTGAAAAGCATAGAGCCGGAAGAGATTTCCACAAGCGAATACTGCGACAGAATGTACTGTTAGCATAGAACTTACGGTTGCATCTAGCCGATTCAATTGTAAATTGATGAGACTTTGTTGTCAATCTAGTTCTGCGCTTAAATTCATAAAGTCTAGGCACCGTAGCGGAATGTTCATCAGAACAATTACCATGAAAGTATTTATAGAATTGGCACAGGGAAGCTATATTATGGCGGTGGGAAAGTGACATGAAACCGAGATGCCAGGTCAGGACCAATATCATTGTGGATTCTTCCTTGGATTTCATCAAGAATATGTGGCAGCAATATTCAAAGCATGGTCGAATGGTAGACTTATAGATATGTATGATAGATTCTAAAGAAAAAAATTGTCTCGGACGACACAGTGAACCAACTTTCTTAGCTAACGTAGCAATTGATTAAATTTTTTGATGCCTCCTTGTTTTCCGGTCACCCCTACTTTTTCTACCAGTTATCGGTCCTTCTAGAGGTATTTTTTGAAAAACCGTTTTTGCTGTTTGATGTGACACATTTTAATGAGAGGGATAACTGGAGTTAAGCCAGTTGTTTCTCGAAGGTTTTTGATATATTATATAATCTGAGTCTATTGTGATTTTGAAATGTTTCAACTATTTTTTTTACAAAGACTTATGTCCAATTAAAACAATTCAGCCTGTAAATCACGACCCGAATCAGATTGCGTTAGTTGTGCCTTAAGAACGTATCGGAGTTAAAAAATAAATAAATAAAATAAAATAATGCACATAAATTAATTAGAAAATATCAGAGTAAATTAAAAGGCGTTCAAAGCAATACGCCTCCTAGAGAACAACCATTCCTCATTTTTGTGAAGTACTATGGCTGTTAATGATTAAGTATAACTCAAGAGTTCATTGTTAAGATAAAACAGTACTTAATTACAACCGCAAATAAATACTTAACAAGAACAAAGAAGTAAAAGTCAACCAAAAATAATTAACCATTTCGGCGAATACCTTGTTAGTAGCGTGGCAGGGATTAACGTCCGGTAAATCCTAAATCAAAATCAAAATCATCGACGCACAATAATTCTCACTAATTCCACTGGATAGCTCCACTCAATAATCAATGCGGTCAGTAACCTGACATCGCTATTTATACACCTAGCGGAAAACATATTCATAAGTCCAGAGTGTCACGCTCGAACCTCGCTCTCTGTAGTTACTTATTTTCTTCCTATATGACGCTATATGTTGGGCTAAAATTCGGGGTCAGCTCGGTGATCATGGGACGTTAATAGTTTAGTTGTTTTTGTTTTTTGTTTTGTTTTATTTTTTGTAAGTATCTGATTCAATTTAGCAAGCTCCATTTTTACAAAAACCAGGTCAGATCAAAAATGGAGTACTGCTGTTATTACTGGGCTGAAGCTGGCCAATCTTCACTTTCCAGTCTTTTCCAGATTTCGAAAGCGTCTATGTAGCCCATGTGATGAACTATTTTCCACCCTTCAACCGCTTTCCCATAAACAAAACGTAACCAAACACTCGCTTCTCTATAGCTATTTCTACGCGAAAAAGAATGCAATAGACTAGGCTGGGATTCGAACTTGGCCCACTCGTTCCATTTTCTTCGTTAACTAGCGTAACATTACCAGCACATCCTACGTTAACGTATTACCGCACCCTGGATTTATCTTGACTTCCCACTTCCCGTCAGGTTGTGACAAAAGGTCGATTTTTAACGTGCGGACACGAGTGTTCCCTCGAGTGATTCGAGCTGATCTTGTCTAAGCTAGTCATAGCCGGTCATACCACCGCTACGGAACAGATGATACGCAACGGGGTGGGGCTGGGGGGAACACAAGAGAGAAGAGAAAGTCTCCGGCACGGAACAGATACTACAACCGCAGCATCTACTCTGACAGGGAAAAAAACCTTTCTCCCTCTCTGTCCCTCCCGGAAGAATAGCACCAAAACGTATTACCGTGCCCATATGAATGTTTGCAGTTAATTTTTTCTGATTTTTCTTTATTTATTTTTAATCCTTTCTCTGCAAATAAGGCGATAAAGCCACTAAGACGGTATTTAAACTATGATAATGACCATATCTCCATAGCTTATATATACAGGTCGACACTTGTACAGTCACAGTGGTACGGTACAGCGTGGCATCATATTATCAACGAACAACTTACTATGTAAAAATTCACTTAATTCCTCCTCATCAAATACTATCTCCACCCATCGCAGAATACACTCACATAACTTTGTTTCATCCAGATTTCGACGTCTTGAGATGCTCGCTTTACGGGGTTAGGGTTGATTTCTAATCAATTATAAATGTTATCATACGGCCTTTTTCTCTGGGCACCTCCTACATTTTGTACTAGTTTGCATTCCTTCTAGATATATTTTTGACAAATCTTTTTTTGTTTTTACCAGGTTTGAAATGTCCAATGTCTGATTTACATATGGGCTAAAATAGGCTGCAGCTTAGGGCCCCCAACACTAGAGGGTCACCCAAGGGCCATTTTCTTGATACATTTTTGACAGATCTTTTTTTACCAAGTTTGAAGTGTCCAGTTCCAGATTTACATAAAGCCCTCACCCCGCATTCTATTATCCTAGAATTCTCTTTAGGCCTAAATCTGGCTCTGGAAGTGAACATATTGGGCCCTTAATGAGAATAAGACTCTGAGCTAATCCGCTTACATCTTGATGAGTTTGGGTGTTTATGTGATCTGAGAGCCGATTGTTGGCCATAAATCTAATGAGGTGATTTTAATATTTTAACTCTTTTTAAGAGCGAGGCAATTCTGTCACAATCTTAAGATATGCAGCTGACAGTGTTGACAGCAAACATGGAAAGGAAACTATAAAAGCGAAGAAAAGCGAGAAGAAAGGAGTAAATACAAGAAGACCGGAAGCAAAAGGATGAGCCCAAAATGCAAATTACAAATCGTGGATACTAAAATCAAACAAGTACAAAAATTTAAATATCTGGGAAGTGTTCTAACAGAGGATGGAAAGTGCGACACTGAGATCAGAAGACGTATTGGAATGGTCAAAGTTGCATTCCAAATGTGAAGTAGAATATTAAGAGAGAGAAAATCTTCATTAGAAACGAAGAAAAGAGTACTGAACTGTTACTTGATATCTGTCCTCCTATATGGCAGTGAAGGCTGTACAATCTCCTGAAAGATGAAAAAGAGACTTGAAGCAACACACACACAAAAAAAAAAATGCAATAAAACTAAGACATTATTTAATTAAAAAAGTTTTTAATTTCTTTTATGAATAAGATATATTATGGACACTATTGTCTTAAGAATTTTTTTCGAAGAATAGATGTATTTTTATAAGAATTGTTTGATTTTTTTTTCAATTTTAATTAGAATAATTTATAAATTTTTAAATATTTAAATGTCTGTATTAACTTGTACTAGTGAAGTGATATTGTTATTAAGTAAAAACTATATTTACTAATTGTAAATGGAAAAGTTTACTACAATTCAGCGACTACCGATATTTTAAAAAGAATTTTGATTATTTTTTTGTGTGTATAAACGTACCGATTTTGCAAATACCGACATCTATATACGACCTTATCAAAAAATAAGAGTGACAACTATAGTAAATTTAAAGCCAACCTACCTAAAATTTAATAAAGCATTATATTACGAAGAATAATTTCTTAAATTTTTAAGATTAGTGGGTAGTTAAACATTATATAAAAAAGGCGCTCACGTTATATTCCTCAAGTAATTTTTACAGATATGCCCCCATCTAAAAAATTAGATAAACTTCTGGCTGTCAGTCAAGCTGTCAACACCTTAAATGAACACCTACGTCTGTGTTAAAAAATGAATTTCTCTGATATTTTAAACTAAAAGTAAGTAATATTTGTTCCAAATCAGATTAAATAAACTTTATATTAATAAAGTATGTTTTATTTTTAAAAGAGTTTTAATAAAGAGTGCTGAACGATGGTTAAAAATGTCGTTATAATCAGCGATCTTTAGCGATTAAAAACGCTCCATCCAGTCAATTGAAATTAATTTTGAAATACAGCAAAGTATTTTGATTTCTGGAAATATTAAATTTAATGTATTAACTTGAATTTAAAACTAGAATAAAATCCATTTTAAATTTTAGGTATCGTGCTTCTTTGGGGGTACCTAATGTTTATTGATAACTGATAGGTTTCCTCCAAGTTTGAACTCATGAAGTTTACGGTTGAATAACTCCAATATCAATTTGGAATTTTAATCTCCTGACGAGCGGACTCTAAATTTCTTCATTTTTTTTTAATCATTTCACCCCAAGCAAAGCGGGAACGCCACTAATACGCAACGTGTGACAAAGAGTGAAAGTGAAAGAAAAGACTAGGTGTAAGGATGATTGAGGAAAAGATAACAGATGAACGTGATTGAAGAAGACAGAAGATGGCAATTGACGTTGCATTTCAATTTTTGAAGATTGTAGTTATCAGGGAAGCAAGTAAATGGAATCTAGTTCCACAGGCAGGAAGTGCGAGAAAAGAAACTGTTGGAGTAGAAGTGGCGGTTGCATTTAGCTATATCAACAGTAATCAGGTGGGACCTTGATGACAATCTAGTGGCACAATTAAATTCATGCAGTCGGGTCACAAGGGAAAAGAACTTACCCTTGTCTTGGACGTTTATAAGGACTCAAGCTTTCCCCGGGTCTCAAGTGGAACTCATATATACGATCTATTGGTAAAGATGCTGGGAAAAGGGTCGATTCATTGTGCCACTCGACTAAGTATCTGACTGCACTTCCTGCTATACTCTGTCTTCACAAGAGCTAGGTCAGACAGAAAAATGGAGTATTGCTGCCATATCTGGACATATCAGTCCTCACTTGCCTGTGTTGATAGAGTTCAAAAGCGTCTACGTGGCCTTGTGAGTAATTAATTATTTTCCACCCTACAAACACTTTCCTACCGACGAAACGTTGCGAGCTTCTAGTTACTTCTATGACATGTGTTCTGGCGAGCTATATTCATTGGTTCCACCGCCCCTGACTTTTACAACTGTGACCCACCGTGCCACGTACACAAGAGTGAATCATCCACATTCCCCTTCGTAATCCTAGAAGAAGAAGTTACTTAAATTCGGACAGCTTCTTGTTAAGAATTGTTGCTTTGGGAAATAGACTTCCGGCAAGATGTTTTCCCAATCACTACAATCTTGACCTCTTCAGGTCTCGGGTTAACTGTTGCTTTGGTGAGAAAGACAGGACGACGAGGTTCACTCGTGTCTCTTTACTGCTGTCAGTGCTGAGTTGAATGGATGTCTGGTTTACATGGCTTTGTGTAGGCCCCAGAAGCCTATGTTTATTTTTTTTGGGGGGAGGGGGTGCTGATTTTATTGGTTATTCTTTATTTTTATTAATTTGAAATATGTTTGAAACCAGAAGGCAGCGGGGAGCCATTGCGTGGTGTGTTTATTTTTGTCATTTGATCTTTTGATTTGAAATAGTTAACTTCCGCTTACTCTAGAAACCTAATGCGGGAAAAATCTGCCTAGTCAGTCATACATCGAAAGACACATGATCACCGAAGCGTGTTTTACATGTGGAAATTAACTGAGTACGATCAATGTGTATTTTATAGACCGGACTCTTACGGAAAACACCAATAACACACTGTCTACAATGTTATGGAACAGAAATTTCAATGACAGCGTCCTTTCGATAGTAAAGCACTATTGGTGACAATCAGTTTTTTTTTTCAACATGATTCTAGCAAAGTACATAGAGATCATGTCTATAAATTATGAGTAATCTTACCAAACCAAGTATTTGTTAAGTAATTTTAAGTAATTCTTAGTAACAATAGAAAACTGATCCCCCACTTTATGTCCAGTAGAATCTTATATTAATACTAGTTTAGTCATACCTCATAACCAGCGGCTTCGGGTAGATGGCGCTCGGGAGAACTGGAAGTCAGTTCATTTAGGGAAAAGGAAACCCTGATTTTAAACCTCCGCTGGTTTGCCGTCATATCCAAATGAAGAAAAGGCTAGGGAAATAAATCCAGGCAGGAAACCTGGAGTGGAGCCCCGAAAGCGGTTGGATGTCAGCACTGACAATTGTCCGGCAACTCCTGCAGTCAAGCCAGCCCCAAATGTATTCCTGTATTTCTTTCGATCTTGCCGGTACGAGCGTGAGGTGGTGGGCGGGGGTATGTGGTCTGGGAAGCGCATGGTCTTCATATACTACGTCCTGGAGAGATCACTACAGTCTAACCACCAAAGAACTGAATTTTGACCAAACAGAGCGATATCTTTATCTCTCGAGATAAACGGATGCCTACTACACACACCGAAAAAAAGGGCGTCATCTTTTGTTAAGTATAGTTAAAAGAGCGACTTTAAATAAAATATATTTTTATCCAAATATTATAATAATCGGAGAAATAGGTCTGTCTGAAAAGTAACGGGACTTATTCGTTCACCGATGTTAGATGTATCGTCCTCAGTGAGTTCTTACCACAGGGCCAGACTATCAATGAGCAAGTCTACAAAGAGATCCTACGGCGTTTGCTTCGCTCAGTGCACGAGAAGAGACGAGAGTTGTGGCAGAACAAATCGTGGCTGTTTCACCACGACAATGCAGCTGCTCACAACGCCCTGAACATCCGACAGTTCCTGGCCGAGAAGAACATCGCCGTGCTGGGACAACCTCTCTATTTATATGGCATATATATTGGAGAATTTATGACTCACAGGAAATATCGAAGATAAGAGAAAAGCAATGGGGGGACATCGAGCAACATATCGAATAATATTGTGTAAATGGACGGTAGAACATCCATTAGAGGAGCAATGGCCGGATACTAGTTTCGGAACAGACTTGTCTGCTGTGGCGGCTAGCAAATCTCTGTTTCAGACGCATGCTCTGACAAATTTTTGTTTGTTCAACACTCACAGAGCCCACCTATGGTTTATACTACAACTAAGCTGAGTGGAATGTAATTACAGTTTCTGAGAGAGAGCGCGTTATCTAGTGTGATCATTAATTTGAACAAAGCGAGCATACTCAAAGCCTCGGTCACGATGAGTTGGAATTTCGTCGACGGCTTCCTGAAGAGTTCTGTCTACCCAATTTCACTCACAAGGCTTGGGTCAAACCGCGGTATGGCTTTGAGGTGCTTTCCAAAGGTGACGCACGCTGGGTTCGCCTCTCCAGACCGATAACATCAAAAAGTCACCTTCCTGACAAATCGACCATGTTGAGATTCGAACCCGGGTCTCATGGTCACAAAGCGAGCGTTCTAACCACTCAGCCATCTAAAAAAGACCCGCCAAAAGATCATCAGGATTTCAAATACAGATTTTTAAGGTAGGCAGTAAGATTGGTGTAACACCGTAAAATTCAGGATTTCGAATGCTACTTTTTCGAGACAACCAGACCATCTTCTTCTTTGTGCTGTGTCCCTTCAGGACTTTGGCTTCAATGGCTCTCCCCAATATCCTGTCCTCTGTAGCTTTTAATAATTTTTGTCTTTGTTGCCATCTCTCCCAAACCCTGCTTCGCCATCTATTCACTCAAGCTCTTAAGAAAGGTTATGCGTTGCCTTCCTCGATTTTTCGTACCTTAAGTCAGTCATGTGAGTAACAAATTTTCTAAAACTGCTTACCTCATTATGTGCACCAGAAATTTCAACTGTCTCTTCCTGATGTTAAATAGAAGTGCCCTTTTTGTTGCCATTGTCTCAAGAACTTGGTCGTTGCTCACATGATTGATTGTTGATCGGTCTATGGTATCCACCTTTCTGTAGAACCACATTTTTCCTGCTTTAAAAACTGATGTAACGTAATCTTTCTAGATATTTAATCTCTCCATTAGGCCCTGTGTGTGTGTGTGTGTGTGTGTGTGAGAGAGAGAGAGAGGGGGGGGAGAGAGAAAGAATGTATGCAATGTGACCAACTCATCAAACATGTCTTTACAACAAAAAGAAAAATAAAGCAGTCATTGCTTCTAAAATGACGCAACAAACACATTCGATCGATCGAACAGCTTCAAATATTAACTCACCGAGTTATATATATATATATATATATATATATATATATATATATATATATATATATATATATATCCAAATGTAGAAGAACGAAAAGTAAAATTTCAGCGTTCAAAACATTAATTTAAAACATGTCTCAATACAAAAGTAGAGCAATAAATATTTATTATGCAGTTAAATTAGAACATGCACACACCCACTACAAAACTGTACATCTTGTTTCAACGTTAAAAATTAACGTTTCTTCAGGTGGGAAACCATGATGGTACTGGAATATTTTATTCTGACAGTTAACAAGCACAACTCCAAGTTCTGTCTTTGGAAAATTTTCCATAAAAGGTAAAAAGGGTTTATGGAGAAAGAAAAAAAGTTAAGTGATTAAAAAAAGCGAAACAGAGAAGGAGAAATTGAAAATTTCCCAAAGATAGAAGTTGGAGTTATGCTTCGTTAAATGTATTTCGAATAAAATATTTTAGTACTATCATGGTTTCCTACCTGAAGAAACGTTAGTTTTTAACGTTGAAACAAAATGTACACTTTTGTAGTGGGTATGTACATGTTCTAATGTAACACTCTAATATATATATATATATATATATATATATATATATATATATATATATATATATATATATGTTGTGTAGGATCCACCTAATTTGCATAGTGGAGTACCGACCATATAAATATTGTTGGTACCGGGAAGACGAGCGGAGGAATCAAGAGATTCAATCCAGAGATTATGCCCGACTGCGACTAAGTCAACACATTCTCCAGGAACGGTCTTCCCAAGAATATACAAAAGACTACATGTAAATATTGTGTACCTTTCTTGTTTCAGTACATTTTGTTCTAAGTACATTTTGTGTTGTATTATTATTCCATGCATTAGTCAAGTTTCAACAATATATATATATCATACTTATTATAAAACCTAGGTTGTGTGTGTGTGTGTGTGTGTGCGTGCGTGCGTGTGTGTGTCTGTTCGTTTATATATTGGATCGGATTTCCTACATTTTTCAACCGATTTCAACATAACTTCACAGGACTACGTAAAATTACTTTGCGGTGGTTCTGACAGCACCAAAATTGAAAAAACACAATTTTTTTGCACGAAATCAATTTGAAAACACGATTAAGAGGCATCGCTTTCGCGAGAATGAAAGGGGGACAACTCATGTCGAGTTATACTTATTATAAAACCCAGGTTGTTTGTGTATGTGTGTGTGTGTTCGTTTATATATGGGATCGGATTTCCTACATTTTTCAACCGATTTCAACAAAACTTCACTTTTTTTGGTAGTTAGTGTTTCTTATTGTCTTGCACACTTTTTTCTTTATTTTTACATTCAGAATGCTTTAAAAATTCCATTTACAAGACAATTGTTTATAATAAAATTCTATTCAAACGATTGAAAACAATGTTTTTGTTTGAATTTGGGTTTGACCAATTCGTAAAAAAAAAACAAAAAAATAAATAAATAAATAAATAAAACTAATTAAGACATGTGTGTCCGTCAACCTTAAACAATAATCTTTGTCAATTTTATTTTTCAGTCTTTATGATGGGCGATGCTTGATCTATCTCTTACTGTTACATTCCCGGGCAACGCCGGGCTCTACTGCTAGTATATATATATAATACGAATGTTAGTGTGTCACTATGTCACACTTTTTCAATTTTACTCCTAGAGACCGTAGCCCAATATATCATACCATTTTGGAATCAGGCCGATTCCGTCAGCAAATTGAAATAATTCCAGACTGGGTCGGGACCCGCAATCCTGAAATTTTGGATTCCCAATTTTTCATTACTGCGATTGTTTTTGGCGATATTTTTTTTTTTTTTTTGTCCGATAAGAATTTTTTTAACTTGGATATAATCGAAATTAACTACGAAATCCAGCGAAAATCACCCATGGAATAAAAATAATTATTTGTACCGAAAGTAAGGACCTCCGTACATTTTCTTTAAATTAAGTGGTGGCAGAAGAATTATCGTTGAACTTTTAAAAGGTAAACTTAAATATTAATGCAATACTTAAATGCAGCGATCAATTTTGAGTTCTTCTGTAGTTTATTGTTGCCTATCGCATACGGCATCAGT
>CAHIKZ030005038.1:0-12624 GCA_903632075.3 Acanthosepion pharaonis | reverse complement strand
CTCTTCAACAAATGCTTTGATGCTTCTTACCTTCCAGGGTGATGAAACATCCTATTTTGTATTTCCTGTCTTTACGAACTGCTGAACCATCGAATTATCGTCTAATTAATCTTTTATCTATTTGGGCAAATTGTTAGATGCTCTAATCAACTCTGAATTGCTTGAGCATATCAAATAACGGTGTAAACAATATGGCTTTCACTTCTTCAGAGCAATTGCCGAAATTTTAACGGTCGTTAGTGAATTTGTCTATCAAGCTTTAGATAAGAACGGCGAGACTCGTGTTGCGGATTTAAATATATCAAACTCGTATGGCCGGATTTGACATGCTGGATTTCCTCACATGCATAAGGGCTATTTTGTCTCTGGCTGAATATTTGACTTCCAATCTTTTTGAAGAGCCACTAATCTTGATTCTTTCAAATTAATGTGGGGGTTCTGCATGTCTCTACAATATGATAATTCCTGACAGATTATCTTGACTTTTTCCACTGCCGTGACGTGACTTCCCTGTGATTTTTTTTTCTACAAATATTTTCAGGTCATTGTTCAAATCTAGTTTTCATCGTTTTAGTGTTGAAATAGGTTACATGTAGCTTTAAATTCTATTCCAAAAGCTTCTTTTCCCAGACTTCACGCCTGGACAACTTCCTTCGTGTTCCTTTTCTCCTTGTCGCATATGATCTTCAAAATTGTTGGTGGAATGTCGATCAGAAACTGTCTTCATGAATATTGTTTTTATTGTGCTTTCCACTCACTAATGTTTTCTTATTTTCTTATATTCTTAGTGGTTGCTTGCGTTTTAGTGCCATTATCGTCTTCCTTAATATTAAATGATTCCAAAAAAGTCTTTACGTTACAAAAAATCTTAAGATATCAAGGAATGCCTGTGCATAAAATGTGTAAAATTCTTTCACATTCAAACATAGTATATATATGCATATATTGCTATAATGTAGTCCAGTGCATTATATACAATAAGAGCTTAACAGCAATAATTATTAATATTATTATTAATTAAAATGTATTTAAAAAATATAATAAAATTTAATAGAAGTTAACTAAGGGATACATTTAGTTCTTGCCAGTCTCCGCATACGAACGTTTTCTTACATTGGGAACTTAGACGTCATTATTTAAAGAAATGTCTTTATGGTTTCCCTGGCTTCTCCTGATAAGTTAACTTTTTGCTCTTTCCTGTGTAGACAATAAATACAACTTATAAAACAGTCCGCTTATGCGGATCAAGCAGTTGGACATTGACAACATCACTGGTCAGAAAATAGAGACCATGTTCACTTGACTATGGAGAGTAGTGTTAATTATCAGTTGGAAACCACACACGCCCAATGCGGACCTACCAAGCAATATGAACACAATCTCTGAAAGGCATTTCCGGTCTAATGATCGTTGTTGGAGAAGCAAGAATAACGATGTGCATCATCTTATATAGTGGGAAAGATCAAGATGGAGAGCAACAAAAATCATTTATCGATCAACACACAGTCAGTTATGTGCTGTGCGTGATATACGCTTAAACGATCATGTATCTTTCAATACATGAATGACGAGACATATTTCTTTCCCGAAAAGGGTTGCCATTTATTTCTGCGGTAGACCAGCTGCCACCCAATGCTATAGGCCCGGTCTGCCCTGCTGTTTACCTATAGCTGGGGGAGGGGAGAAGAGTTTTACCTTTCCCAAGGATATTAGCACGTAAGTGAATGTAATGGATTCGACTGGAATGCAAACGCGGCTCTCCGATTCTTCAATGCGAGCCGCTATCCATTTATCCACGGTGCCTCCAGACACAGAGACAACACTGAAATCAGAATAGGAATAAGTGGGTAGCGCTAAAAATGTTGTGGGGAATTGGTCAGTCGTGTTCGTTTGAGGATGATCAGATAGAAGTGTTTATGTTTACCGAAAATTGTAGATAAGAGAAGACAATGTAGAATAGTTTAATGGTCTTCATCATAAATCGTCAATAAGTTTGTATGTGTCTCCGATTTCGTGACTAGATGAACTGAAAAATAAATCTGTCTGTAGCTCTTATCAGTTTGAGGGAGATATGAGTCTCCTTCAGTCCTCTTCTTTTTCTTTCTTATTTTTAACTTATTTCGAAAATATGCAATATCAGGTTACTGATTAGGTATTCTTCTAGTAGCTTTGTTTTTTTTTAAACCATCTCCAGACGATACTGAATGAGTTAATACAAGTATAGTCCCCTAGATACCAAATTACTTCTTCGGAAAAACTCAGCATGGCAACGACGACGCAAGTGATTGGTTAAATACTGATTCCCTCTCTGTTCGATTTGCTTCAGGAAAACAGGTACGTGACATAATGTGATAGACAGGGTGAGAAGCTATCACGCGATATCCAGCGTGATCAAGCGAGATCTCGTGAATATTTATCAATCTGCCCACAAGCTCTGACGGCAAGCAAGTTTTTAACTCTCTTACCAATGACTTACATAAAAAAACATCTACAAATAACGTTTCATATTATGGATCATCTTCTAATACATCTCTGTCTGTCTGCTTACTATATGTCTGTTTCTCTCTCCATATATATATATATATATATATATATATATATATGTATATATGTGTGTGTGTGTGTGAATGTCTAATCATGTGCAACATTCATGATATATATATATATATATATATATATATATATATATATATATATATATATAATATTTCTCCAGTTAAACTGACATCTGAATGTTAAAAGGAGATTTCAAAATACTTCGTTGCTACTTCTCTTGAAAATGGACAACATTTGTAATCGTGGTACCTGTAGAATTATGGTTTAGCTCTCAGAGACTTCCATGCATACATTGTTGCTGTATTAGGTATGGCGTTCTAGGTTTATCAGCATTGTAAAAATGGGCTGCTGAATCATGAATATGACCCAAGGTCTCGACGCTCTGCAACTGCCACCATCAATGAAAATATCGATCGGCTTCACCACATGGTGATGGATGACAGGTGATTGACTACAAATCAAATAGACAGTGAGAGAGTTGGGTATATTCTGCACAATAAACTTGGCATGACGGAGGCTTCGGCTCAATTGGTACATCTTCCCACCCTTGATCAATAGCGCACCCTGCTGATCATATCACGAGAAAATCTGACACTGTTTGAGACATATCCAGCTGGTTTCCATAAAGGTTTGCTAACTCAGGATGAGTGCTTGTTAGTTCCTTGCGTCAGAGACAAACAGACAATCTATGTAATAAAAACACCTTTCCTCACGTGCCCCCAAAATGCCAAGGTCGTTTCATCTGCAAGGAAGATGGTGGCTTCCAAGAATTGTGATTATTGACTGACTTCAAAATGACCACACCATCAACTGAGAGTAATATTCCAACTTGCTGAGGCAGTTACGAAAGGCTATCAGGATCAACCGATCCCCCTCCAGGAAAACTGACGAAACTCGCCTTGTTTCATCGGGACAATGCTCCTGCATACAAATCTTTGGTTTTAATGATTGCTGTCTTTGACTGACTTTGACTGACTTGATCGCCTTCGATGTTCTCTGGTTTGTCCTCATATTACTAACGTCATTTCCTCAATATGTAGAAAACACTTAGCTGCAAACCAGTATCGCATTGATGACAATACTGATGACATTTTTAACAAGAGGAAGAAAGCATCTTTAACAATGGGAGCCGATTGTAGAAGTGCATAGATTGTAAGCCGGACTGTTGAAAAATAAACCCCATTTGGTCTCATTCCATGTGAGTGTCTTTGTCAGCCTGTAACATTTTAGCCAAACCACGGATATAGGAGAAAAAATGGTCTGTTTGTACTTGCTTCAGTTAATACGTTTCGATTTTATTTTTGTGTTTTTAAGCAGACATTGGTCCTGCATAGCCAATTCTACAATGGATAGTTTTGTAGGTTTTATGAATCTACAGACAATAAAGTCTGTCTCCATATTCTATGTGCCGCTGGCAGCGCAAAAACGAATAATCAAATAGCTTCTATTTTCTTCAACGATATTCTTTCGTATAATATTCTGTCAGTGATATAAACCAATATAATATTCATCGTTCACTTCAAGGGCATCTTTTATAATGAAAATTTCAGATGATAATTCGGCTTATATACCGAGTCCTTGATCCATTCCGGTAGGCTAATCTTTTGTTACACGATATTGATTGCTTGATTTTGTTTAGTGGTATATGAATATGCCTAAGGGTTATTTAATGCCCAAATCTAAATGTTTTGAATATAATCTTATGGCTTCAACTTAATATAAATAGGTATTGTAGGTAATGTTATTGATATAGTTATTGTTGGCAATTTCATTATAAATAGGTATTCTTGCTAATTTTATTCTAAATAGCTATTGTTGGTAATTTATTGCAAATAGAAATAGCTGATAATTTTACTATAAATTTACATATATATTTTTTTATATAAAAGTTGATTTTTATACTTTCATAATATTTTGTTTTGTTTGAGGTTTCCCTACTTGCCTAGAGCTAGAACTCTAACAACGGCAATTAAGTTATGTTTCCACGTCCCTCCTTATCAGAGGCCTTGCTGCTGGGCGTAATTTATCATCATAACCAGGAAGGCTTAAGTTAGAGAATTATATTAGAAAAGGTAAGAGGAATGAGATGTGTCATAAGAATCTAAGCGGAGGTGATAGGAAGTAGAGTCTCTGAGTATATGGGGGATAGATAACGATTGGCCATTGATTTGAAGACTTCAAGAAAATGTGTTAATGATATGCCTATAATGTTTTGTTTTTCTTTTTTTGGGGGGCGGGGAGGTAATAAGTGCCCATAGATCATAGCTCCTCAAAACCACCAATATTCCGATTATTGTACTTGCTGCTGGATATAATTCATCGTCATTCCCAGGACTTTTTTTATACGAAGTATATTTCCTATAGAGAAAAAGTTTTCTACAGGAAACTTTATCCTTAAAAAGTGGAATACGGAAGAAAAATTAGTTTATCTTTCTGCGTGGACGTAACGTAACGAATGGTAGCTCTAAATGATTCGACTAGTGAAACTAAAGAGTGGCATTCATCTGAATATTTGCCATGGAAAAACGACAGAATAGCGATAGTCTTTCGACGTTGCTTCTGTGGGGAAAAAGTGGTTCTAAAGTAGAAAATCCCCCCCACAAAAAAAGCCAGGTAAACGATTTAAAACGTTATCAGCCTTGGAAATTTAGAAATGCGCCGCTCCAGCCAATATACAGTAGCAGTATTCTAGTCTTTGCGTAACCTGACACCTATGAAGATAAATCATGACATAAGTCAGCATTTCCAGCGATGAATCATATATATATATATATATATATAAAATATAAAAGGCTCAAATACTAATATTCGATGATTATAATTTATTATATTGGAATCGTAATCACGATCCAATTCATAGGACCTACAAATTCAATTTTCTTTTTGAATTTGTAGGTCTGATGAATTGGATCGTAATTAAGATTCCAATATAATAAACTATAAACATGTAATATTAGTATTTGAGCCTTTTATATTATATTCTTGCTCTTTCCTGGACATTGAGCTCTACCGGGTATTCTATCCTCTTGGAAATATATATATATATATATATATATAGCTCAAATTTAATTTGTTGGAAATAGTGACCAATAAAAGTTTTCAAGTAGGAAATAAATCATAACTAGAAGGCGTCTACTTGTTCGTGTGCAATATATCATCAAAATGTGAGTGTGGCTCAATGTCTGTTTTTTTGGCTGCTATGTCTTGTTCATTTAGTGCCACTGACTCACTCAAATTCCTTAGATAGGTAGTGTGAAATAACTCAAGTCCACTGCTTAATTATTTGTTCCAGAAATTTCATTTTCTCTTTCATACATAAGGTTTTTATTGTTTTCATTTTCTTTAAATCTTTTTCATTGCTCACATGTCCCAAAAATGGTGCTCTCTTCGATAAAACCACTTCCGGGGTATGACGAGAAAGCTGAATCAGAAGATTTGGTTAAGACGAGAAAGCTGAATCGGGGGATTTGGTTAAGACGAGAAAGCTGAATCGGGAGATTTGGTTATGACGAGAAAGCTGAATCAGGGGTTGGTTAGATGACGAAAATCTGAATCAGAAAGATTTGGTTATGACAGAAAAGCTGAATCGTGGGAAATTGAATCGTGGGAGTCCAGTTTTCTCAGAAAAGCTGAATCAGGGGTTTGGTTATGATCCCGCCAGATCAGGGAACCTGTTTATGAGTCCAGGACTTAATTAAAATCAAGCTGAATCGGAAAACTTAGTCCCCTGTTGAAAAATCTGAATCAGGAGAAGAGTCCAGAATCAGAAAAATCATTAAATTATCTGAATCGGAGTCCAGTTTTGAGAAAAGAATCAGAAAAATTGTTAGATCATAGAATCTGAATCAGGGGGAGTTGGTTAAGACGAAAAGCTGAATCAGGGGAATTTGGTTAAGACAAGAACATCTGAATCAAGAGTTGGTTACCTTCAGAAAAGCTGAATCAGAAAATCTGTTATGACGAAAGATCTGAACCTGCTAAGAATCCAGCGACTTGGTTATGAAAAAAAGCTGAATCAGAAAAATTGCTAGATCCCCTGCAGCATCTGAATCTGCTAAGAGTCCAGTACCTTCAAAAAAGCTGAATCAGGAACCTACTATGGAGAAAAAAATCAGGGGAAACTGATAGGGAGTTTTTGGGGGAGCGTAGAACCACCTTTTAATTGTTGCTGTTCGCAAGTCCACTATGACCCGGAGTGGTAGAACCTGTTAGAACACAAAGATGGGCAAATGATGAACCCCTAAAACTGGGGTCAAATCACAATGAAAGAATAAAAATAAACATTTCTAGCAATAGATTTTAATAGATGAAAAAAATTTCAAATTTCCCAAGGAAATTAAATTTCAGTATTAAATGACTCCTTAAGAGTTGATATGCCATTAAACAAACTAAACCAAATCTACAGAACCACATCTCTGTTGATTAATTCTCCTCATCATCCTTCGAGATATGTTCCAGCATTCACTGCCATATAGAAACTTAGATATTACAGCGCCATTCAGTCGGCTTATTTTATTGTTGTTAATTATAAGGATATTTGTCCTATCTCTTAATTATTTACTTAGGTTTTTGAAGGCATATTTCTTAATTCTTACACCTCTACGGATTTATGTATTGCACCATTCGACACCAGCTACTACACTACTCAGGTATTTAAAATATCCCAATTAGGCCTGCATGTCAAATTAGTTTCTATCCCAGCGCTATTAGTTTTTGACAACGCCACATTTCCAATAAGTGGAGGGGAGTTGTCATGTAACAAACAGTGGATTTCATTGTGTAGAAAGGTCTTTGCTATCATTTGTATTCTTTTCGCTTAATGACATTGTCGATCATGTTTCTCCACAGCTTCCTTTTCTTTGCAAGTCTAAGTAATGTTTGACTCTCTAAAATTCCTCATATTCCTTCCTCTGCCAAACTTGTTAGTTAATCGTTGTAAGAATAGACGATTTGAATAAGAAATTGTTCATTCTGGATTTGCGGAGTAAATTTTCATGTTGATTCCTCCGAGTAAAGGTTTCATTTTCAATGCCAAGAAATACAGATAATTTTTTTTGTTTCTTTTTTTTTTTAATTCCTTTAGGCAAAATCGATGATGTTTGTCCTCTTTGTCTAAAACAGTTGATTTATTAGAATTCTGGTAAAAATCCAGTTTTGCTTGTCAGTGAATATCTTGATTAAAAGGTTATATTTCTTGGTCAAACTAAAAGGGAATGGTAAATGTTTAAATCAATAAAGATATTTGTTTGGAAAAATGAGTCTGAAGTCTATTTTAAGTTTAGTAAACTATCTACAGATATGGACGCATTTAGGAGCTAAGTAAAAGTGATTTCAAAGATTTCGCTAAATTTGTTAAAATTTGCTACGGGAAGCATTGTTTTACGACTGATTCAGATAATCGAGAATATGTAGCGTCATACTACAATAGGTATAATTCAATTAAGCTATATTGATGCGTACAGATAATGGATTGCAGTATATATATATATATATATATATATATATATATACAGATATAGATGCGAACGGGTCAATGTGTGTTGTAATGCGTCAGATGAAAAGCGTCACGAATAAACTTTTTCAGTTTGTCTTAAAATTTCCTCAATTCTATTCTTTATATATAAAGATATATATTTAGTTATTTCATATAATATAATATATATATATATATGGGGAGGGAGAGGCAAAAGGGAAGATAAATAAGGACTATTTGATATTTGTGCGTGGATGAAGACAGATATAGTTAGATTTGAACAGGTAAAAATAATAGATGTTTATGATGGTAGATGGATGTATAGGTATAGATAAAGTCAACATTATTAAATATATATGAACAGGAAAGGTTTAAATATGGATGTGAACAGTTTAAATACCAAGTCATGTATATAAACAGATACCATTATGTAATGAAGATAGATAAATAAGTATAAAATACACACACACACACATATATATATATATATATATATATATATATATATATATATATGAACATAATATGGGAGAATATGATATATACATGTTGCGTTACACAGAATGTTTTCAGTTTCTTAATCAATGAATAAATATATTGGAACCATGCTGGCATTATCAATTCAGTGATGTTGCCTTTGCATAAATATTTTCAAAGTAATTGTCCTGATAAACTTTACTCTATGGTACCTGGACTTTATTAATGGTACTAGATTGGCGGCAAAGTATCATAATTTTACAGTTGAAATGACAAGATGTGACTCAATTTTTATGCTAACAGTTTCTTATATCTAAATTCCTCCCTTGTGGAACAATTTTCTGACTTCTTACTTCCCAGTCAATTTTAATTTTGAAGAATTTGCAGTGTTATTGTTCCTGACCTGGCTTCACTTACTCTCCGAGTTCCATTTGTCTTTTCTAAGTTTATTTTCATGGTAATTCTTCTCCTGGGCTTTCTTCTTTGTTAGCTAGACTTTTTGAATTTAAGCGTACTTCGAGATTGGTAGTAAGATCTTCAAAATTACAGTCAAAATGGCTAGACGTTAAAGAAAGAGAGAAAGAACTGGTAACATGTTCCCTGTTACCAGTTCTTTCTCTCGCACTTCACGCTTGTGAAATATTTCTTGCGTTCAAGTTAACTTTGACCTTGAAAAATTTAAATACAACGTTAATCGTTATATCCTGTCTTCTTAATTCTTGTTGTTTTATTGTCCTTTCTCCTTTATATTTTTCTCGTATTCACTCATATTTAGTAACCCCTTGCATTTTAAGGTCTTTGCTATCATTTATATTCTTTTCACTTCATGACATTGACGATCATGTTTCTCCATATCTTCCTTTTCCTTACAGTTCTAAGTAATGTTGCTTTGGGTGAAATGATTATATGCAGGGTGCGATTGGTAAATTGTCGCTAATTTATACTTTGTATTTCGCGCATGCGCGTTGTTGTTTTTTTATTTTATCGTTATTAGTTTTTTTATCGTTATTGTTTTTTTTATTTTATCGTTTTTTATTTTATTTTATCGTTATCGTTTTTTTATTTTATTTTATCGTTATTGCTTTTTTTATTTTATCGTTTTTTTTTTCGTTGTTGTTTTTTTATTTTATCGTTATTAGTTTTTTATCGTTATTGTTTTTTTTTATCGTTATCGTTTTTTTTATTTTATCGTTTTTTTTTATTTTATAGTTTTTTTTTATTTTACCGTTGTTGTTTTTTATTTTATCGTTTTTTTATTTTACCGTTATTGTTTTTTTTATCATTTTTTTATTTTATCGTTATTGTTTTTTATTTTATTTTATCGACCTCACAGTATAGTAGGGTCAGTTGGGCACCGTCTACGAGAAAATAGTACTATGACTAAATTCATTCTGTCAGAAATTTAGAAACAGTATGCTGTACTCCTTGGCATTTGCGCCGTAATTTCCAGTACGAATATTTCTGAACGTTTGGGTGTCAATCTGTGGGTTATATACTGCTGAAATATTTCGATTTCTAAGTATATTTCTTTCTTTACTTTGTGAATGAATTTTGCATTAACTATGTTTTTTTTGTGTGTTTTTGTTGTTTTTCTTATAATAATAAAAAATTCCCCCGATAAATGTCCTACTATTTAACCCATAGCTGTTTGGAGAAGCGGATTTCATATTTTTCTTAAGGATATTTACAGGAATGAGAATGAAAGAAACCCGACTGTAATTCTCATTCCGAGCCGCTATCATTACACCACCCGCACTTCCAGCTAGAGCATCAAACAGAAGCACAGCTAAAGAGAAACATGTAGCTATTTCAGCAACCTGTGTGTGTGTGTGTAGCCCTGATCTCTATCTATCTCCACCTACAAACAGTACTGACACAGACATATTTTTATCAGTATCTACCTGTGTATATGTAGGCTGATAGAATTGAGGATGATTGCAATGGATGCTTTGTCGAAATGCAATCAATGGAAGCTATTGTTGTTTCCAAGTTAATGGCTAAAGAAGAATGAAAGCCTTATGGTTTGAGGTGAGAACAACGGTTCACTTGTTCATCCTTTTTTCACAAGAGAACATCCTCATCAGGAAATACATGGCGTAATGCAATTTAGAATAGGGAACACGAAGAAAGAAAGAATGGCAGGATGCTGTGATGTTATCTGAATCAAATTCATCGGAAGAAATATCATGGGGTTACTTTTAGCAAACACCGTCACTAGAGGATAACTTACTGATTAGGCTGTACTCTTGCAGATACAAAGCAGATGACCTGAACATTATTAGCAGGAAGCAATGAAAGCGAAGTCGCTAGGGTAGATTAACTTGCAAGAAGTTTTGCCAAACAGCTTTTAAAGGCTGGTTGAAGAATTATGATATTCAAAGCGGTGAATCGTAATGCAGCTGCTAGACACAGACATAAAATTTGTGTAGCGAAACGAGGGTAACAAGAATATAGAAATTTAGGTTACATTAAGAAAAGACATTAAAATATAACAATGGCTGATGATAAATTAAGGTGTCAATATTAACAGAATCTCTTGAGAAGCAACGGTTCCTATCACGATTTTTGAACAAGGATAGCGAAATCTTAGAAGTATCATGACCTTTTCATCAACCTCTGTCTAATTCTGTAGAATGCTTTCTAACTTTAAAATTTCAAAAGATTGTAAATTCAGAATATTTTGTCAAAAAAATATCATGTGAATCACTTATGGTGGGAATAATATCGGTTTCTATTTTATATATTAATTGTCACCCATACAAGACATAAGAGTCACTCAAGATAGAGGACTAATGTGTGGATTTGTAAATGTGTAAGAAAGCGTAAGAATTCATGGCTGCGTGAAACCAATATTTTCAGTTTTGCGTAATTTACCCATCGCACATTGTATATATATTATATGTCACTCAATACTAGCAAATATCTATGCATACGATATATATATATATATCTATATATATATATATATATATATATATATATATATATATTTTTATATTTACAAAAGGTATAGTGCGTCTTTTTTGTTTAAATGTGGAAACTGAAGTCAACAACCATCGACAAGTCTGTTTCATGCTGATACGCAAACTTTAAGCTATATATATTTTTGTGTTTTTCCTCGAGTATTGGTATATATACAGATCAGTGATGCATTGTGGGTAATCTATTATATTATTTTAACGATTGATTTGATGTGCAGTAGCGGTTATGTTTCAAATAATTCTAGAGACTATTAGGAGGAAATTCATTAACGGAATGGTAGAAAAATTTGAAAAAACTGTTACAACACAGGATATATATGTGTATGTGTGTGTGTGTGTGTGTATATATATAAGTATGTGTTTATATTTATATGTGTGTGTGTATATATATATATATATATATATATATATATATATATATATGTATATGGAATAATGTGTATATATATATGTGGGTGTGGAATATATATATATATATATATATATAT
Source organism: Acanthosepion pharaonis (assembly GCA_903632075.3). NCBI lineage: Eukaryota > Metazoa > Mollusca > Cephalopoda > Sepiida > Sepiidae > Acanthosepion > Acanthosepion pharaonis. The sequence continues at coordinate 649 of CAHIKZ030005038.1, read as the reverse complement.
ATATATATATATATGTGTGGGTATATGTATATATATATATATATATATATATATATGTGTGTGTGGGTATATGTATATATATATATATGTGTGTGTGGGGGTATATGTATATATATATATGTGTGTGTGGGGGTATATATATATGTGTGGGGGTGTGTATATATGTGTGTGGGGGGTGTATATATATGTGTATGGGTATATATATATATATGTGTGTGTGGGGATATGTATATATATATATATGTGTGTGTGTGTGGGTATACATATATATGTGTGTGTGTGTGTGGGTATATATATATATATGTGTGTGGGGGTGATATATATATATATATGTGTGTGTGTGTATATATATATATATATATATGTGTGTGTGTATATATATATGTGTGTGGGGGGGTATATATATATATATGTGTGGGGGGGTATATATATATATGTGTGGGGGTGTATATATATATGTGTGTGTGGGGGGTATATATATATATATGTGTGGGGGTGTATATATATATGTGTGTGTGTGGGGGTATATATATATATGTGTGTGTGTGGGTGTATATATATATATGTGTGTGTGTGTGGGTGTATATATATATATATGTGTGTATATATATATATATATATATATATATATATATATATATGTGTGTGG
>CAHIKZ030005037.1:7500-34281 GCA_903632075.3 Acanthosepion pharaonis | reverse complement strand
TTTCTTTGTCTTCATGCAAATCTTCAGTTATTAATTTTAATTTTTTCTCCTGTCCGTCAAAATTACTAGGGAAATAAGTAGGGAAATCTATTATTTCAGTGAGTGACTCTGAGCAATCGAGAAATTTGAAGTCTGGATGCCAGCAAGATAAGTAGCATTAGAGTGATGAAGCCACTTGACATGATGAGCACTGAAGTCACGAAACACAAAGACATTCACAAATGAATGCTGAAAAAGGGCCTTATCTATACTGTCATATATTTTATGTAGCAAGCAACAGTTCTGAGAAGAAGGGGGAATGATAAAGGAAGAGTTGAATTGTAAAAGTTGGAGGCACATACACCTTTAGGTAAATTAATTGAAATAACCACTTCAGTTTCCTTTCTTTCAGCATACAATCAGTTTTGAACCCACTGGAGTGACAGGGTGTAATTGATTTCTATTTTTTCCTCAGATTAGGTCATCTGTAGTGGTGTGCAGTAATATGAATCTATTTTCAGGGTGTATGATGAAATTTGTTTGGCCTTGAAATATATTATGTGACATCCATGATAGCATCAGATTTTTATCATGCCCAGACAATATTATTGTTTCGACTGTTGATTAGTTGTCCTACGGCCATTGTCTGTGATAGACATTACTCCAAGAAAGCATATGAAAATTGTAATGCTGCATGAACACACTGGCAAGACTTACCAGTGAACAAATCAAAGTACTAGAGACTGGCCCGGAAACACTCTTGATTTAAATCCAATGGAGAATCTGTGGTCAATCTACAAGGAACAACTTTGTGGAATGGACATACAAATTACTAACATGTGCACTTTGTCATGTTTCATTGGAAAAATACAAAAAAAAAATAATAATAACAGAACTATTAATTTTGTTTCAATTAATTTGCACATGGGTGTGTAAGAACAATGTGGAGACTAAAGAGACAATTCTCTTGTCACTGGGATATTTTCACTAAAATAGACACTGAGGCCATGCATTTAGACACTAGAACACTTTTCAAAGTGAGGAAGAGAGTCAAGAACAGAATTCAGTGGTAGAGATTGAAGAGTTTAGATTAGATTTACAAAGAGTTAGGATGCCTGGAGAATGTTTCAAGAGAAAGATTCTGCACTAGAGAAATTGGTATGAATATCACAAATGTTAAAGAAAGAAAAGTTTGAGTGGCTTTGGTGGATTTGTGCAAACTGATAAAGTTTTATTTTTTAAATCATTTTAGTCATGATATAGTTTTAGGTGGAAGAGACCAAGAATAATAGTCACAGCCCATCATCTAAGACAATACAAGTCGACCAGAAGGTGATGCAGGCTGATATTATGTGACTAGTAACCAGAGCAACCTCTCTAAGTACTACCAAAGAATTCAACCTCCTAGCAGGGGCACAGCAACCAGAAAGCTGCCAACCTGTTACCCTCAATATAAAGAGTAACCTCTAGCATGTCACATCACCAAAAATCAGGACAGCAACACTTATTAAGGCCTCAGAAGAGGGAACCAGAAAACCCATGGTGGTGATATGTAGATTAACCAATTAACATAGCTGGAACACCCAGGCTATATAACTACTGCAATTCAGAGGAGAAGAGGAACTACACACGAGCAGTAACATGAAGAAAATAGGAGTTTTCAACACCCTTCCTAAACAAAAAACAAGTGATAAATCTCTACTCCTGTTAAGTAAAAGTGAGGGAAGGAGTGTGAATGGTTGATAGGCAAACTTATGAACTCTTATTGAAAAATAAATAACAAGTATTTAAAATTTCAATGTATAGGCTGAGATGTTAAAAATATAGGGTTAACCTAAGAGCATGTGAAATTTGAGTGCATGTATTCAGACAGGGATAGTTAGTTCAGTATGTAGCCATGATTCCCTAATGAATTAACAATTCTTTTACTAATATTCACCCAATACACAGCTACATAGCCACTCAATTGTTACAGTATTGTCTGAGTGTAAGAACAAGCAAGAAGTGAAGTACATTGGGCTAAGCAGGAAAGATAATGGCTAACTCTAGACCAGGAAGGAGCGTGAACTGGACAATAGGCAAACCTATTTACTCCTATTGATGAAGAAAATGTTAAGTTTTAATTTTATAAGTTGTGTTTTCTCATAAAAAGAAACATATATGCACGTATAGATGAATAAACAGCCACATAATTTTTTTCTGCAATTCTATCAGTCCTAACCAGGCATCTCAGCTTCAGTCACTTTCACACCACCATAATGTAACCTCCCTGTGCCTTTTCTACCAATATTTTCATGATAATTGTTCAGATGAGCTTCCCTCTTTGATACTTCAACTTTGTGAATTTAAGCATAATACTAGATTGCCAGTTAGGTCTCATCATTTTGCAGCTGAAATTGCTAGATGTAACCATAAGTTCTATGCTAATGATTTCTTCTCTTGCACTGTGGAACTCTCTTCTGGCTTCTTGCTTTTCTGTAAAGTACGATTTTCAAAAATTTAAAAACAATGTCAATCACTATCTTCTGTTACCTATATATGTATGTTCAGACTGATGGTGTTGCTATGGGTAGGCCTAATTTCAAGTCTGGTTTATCGCACTTTGATGATCTGTTAGATGAAGAACTTGCTAGTATCCAGAAAACATTTGAAAGTAATGGATATCCCACTGATATCATCAAACGCATTAATAGTAAAATCAAACGTTTTAAGGAACCAGTGGTTTTGGGGCCTAGTCGGTGCCCTATTTATTTAAAGTTGTCTTGGCTTTGCAGGAAGTGTCAGCTGTAGTCTGACACAATTTCAGCTTGTAAAGTTTCATGTTACAATGCTGTTAAATTGTGCACTGTGTTTTAAACAAAATCTGCGTTCACTTCCTTTAGTAAGGATTGATTGTCCGATTTTCAAAAAAATTTAGTTGTATACAAATTTAAGTGCCAATGTGAAGCGACATACATAGGACGACCCAATCTGAGGTTGGAAACAAAGATTTCCCAACATGTTCCCGCCTATTTGTTTTAAGGAACCAGTGGTTTTGGGGCCTAGTCGGTGCCCTATTTATTTAAAGTTGTCTTGGCTTTGCAGGAAGTGTCAGCTGTAATCTGAGGTTGGAAACAAAGATTTCCCAACATGTTCCCGCCTATTTGTTTTAAGGAACCAGTGGTTTTGGGGCCTAGTTGGTGCCCTATTTATTTAAAGTTGTCTTGGCTTTGCAGGAAGTGTCAGCTGTAGTCTGACACAATTTCAGCTTGTAAAGTTTCATGTTACAATGCTGTTAAATTGTGCACTGTGTTTTAAACAAAATCTGCGTTCACTTCCTTTAGTAAGGATTGATTGTCCGATTTTCAAAAAAATTTAGTTGTATACAAATTTAAGTGCCAATGTGAAGCGACATACATAGGACGACCCAATCTGAGGTTGGAAACAAAGATTTCCCAACATGTTCCCACCTATTTGTGTTCAAGTAGTCAAAGACAAGTTTTAAGGAACTACACAAGCAGTCCATGATTCATTGATTGGACAGCATTTGCTGGACAGTCCTGACTGTGCTGTTGAATATCAATCACATGGTTTTCTGTTCTACATAGTGCTTGCTTGGTTTACCATCTCCAAGTTCTTGAGGCAATGTATATAAAATTTCACAAGCCGAGCCTATGTAGACAAAAGGAGTATTTAATGCGCTCCTTCCAATTTATCAAGGGACTGTGAGTTTCTTTTTCCATTTTATACTCTTGTGGAAGTTGTTAATCATTTTATTAATTATTTACAATTAAAAGTTATTTTATTTTAATCATGTTCCAACTTTCCCTCCTCTTTTGTTATTATTGTTGTGTCTTGATTGTTTTGTATTTCACCAATGACTGCCTTTGAAAAAGTGTTGGTTGAAAAGATCCTAAAGTAGAAAATGACATCAATTTTGCTTAAATCTATGTTCTATTTCTGTCGGTACAAGTCTCTAAAAATTATATTTACTAATCATAAATGGAAAAACAATTCAGAACCCCCTCCAGTATCTTACAAAGAATCTTGAAAATTTTGTGTGTGATTATAAGCATGCCAATTTTTATAAATATGGATGTCCATACATGACATTATCAGAAAATAAGAGTGGCAGTTATAGTAAATTTAAAATCATTGGTAATTTTCTAACATTTCCTCAACAAGTGTCTCCGTAAGACTATAAAGTGGATACCTATCAAACATAATTTGAGGAAGATTATCTGATTTAAAGTTTAATCTGTAATGACTCCCAATAAAAATGAAAAAAAAAAAAAAATCTAAAAAGAAAATATATCAACAAAAATAAAAAGAATTCAAATTAAAATAAGACATTTGCGCTTTTCTTTCAAACCCTTCTCTATCTCTATCTGAACTTCTCTTTCTATATTTCTCCCAACTAACGAGAATGCAACCCTCAAATAAAAAAGGAAAGAAGAAAAACTGAACCTGGCCAAAAAACGCCAGAAGTTTACAGAATATGACCCTACTAATTTGTGACTGAAAACTAACAAAAATCAGGGAGGCTCAACGCATAACTTCCGTTATAAAAAAAAATGAAAAAGAAAGGAACAGTGGAAAATAAAATAATTTTGACCAATCAAAAATATTAACATAAAGGGACTTTTGATGTTAGCTGAAATCAAGATTCACACCAAAGTCTCAGAGCCTGGTCAAAAGGATATAAGCTCAAACCTCTGAACTAGAGAGGAGACGAAATGGCAAGTGAAACCACAGAACAAGAGAACATGCCAGAGTAACCAGTCATGTGTGAAGAAGTAGTTAAGATGTCATTTGCTAATGATATGATATTTCTGGCCTGCTTAGTGCCAAGAAAAACAGTAGATTGATACTGACCTATTTCTTAGATGACTACTACCACTAGCAAAATCTGACTTCAAAACTACCACTACCAAACTGAAATGGACATTTCTCCAGACTGCCACCAATATCCACCTTATAAACGAACATTTTTTGTTACATTGAATATCAAAGACTGACTGTAAAGCAAATAAATAAAAATATAGTATTTATTTTATACCCTTGAGTCAGTTTGTTTTATTTCTAAAGTTTCTGGTAATTAAAAACCAAGATCCCACTCTCACACCACACAAAAACCACAAATCCATAGTAAATTATGGCCACCCATTGACACAAGAAAAAACCAAAATTTTGAAGGTTCTAAAAAGGATTAGAAAATATAGTAAAAACATCTTTTGGTCTTTCCTCTTAATGATGATATAACTTTCTTTTAATTAAGTTTTCAGCATATTTTCATAATGTATGTTCATTTTTTAGCAAATCTTTGGTACTGTAAAATGCTGCTTTCTTTAAATGTTGGGGTTACCAATGTAAATGGTGTATGGTTGAAAAGATTAATGTGGCTGCATGTTGAAGAGCATTTAACATTTATACATTTTTTAAAATCAAGGAAAAACAATGGAAAACCCGTTTGTGTTTCAACGATAAAATATATATTAAAAATCAACAACAAATACAAGGTAATTTTTGTAATGTGTGAATAAGGAGAAAAAAGTAGTTTCCCTTTATCTGTTAGTTGAATATGGTGATATTTAAATAAGCAAGTTTTTTTAATATAATGTTCAAAGTTCTGTGTTAAAATAGAATGTGTATTCAGAAGAACATACAGTTGTGTGTTTTGTAACTAACAGAGTTGTTGCAACTTGGCTTGTTCACAAAGAACTGATGGTGAATGATATTCAAGTTCTGTGCCTGTGTGTGTGCATGCGGAATGAGTAGAATGAATAATCTGTGTAGACTCGTGTGAGTAGTTGAGTTCTACTGTCTTCAACTCTACTGGTTAATTTGGGAATGAATCCGGACTTATATTACTATCGGTAGGCTCCCAGCATGAATGCGGGATAAATTTTGAAAGAACACGAAAAATATCTGATTGGATGAAAAATTAACCAATCGGTGATTTTATAATAAAAAGCATGTTTGTGAGTTAACAGTAGGAAAAATTCAGTGTGGTGAATGAGATCAGTAAATTGTCCTGTAATATTTAGTATTTATTATTTGACCAATCACATTTGAGAAAAATGTAGGCGTGGCAAACATGGTAGTAATCTCTACAGTACCTACTATAAAACCAAACTAGCTAAGGTTCAATAAAATATTAGATTACGTAGAGTATTTTCCTAATTTTTAAGATTACTGAGTAGTTAAAAAATTATATAACAAAAGGTATTTATGTTATATTAGTGAAGTAATTGTTACAGTTATGTCCACCTTAGAAAAAATTCCTAAACATAAATCTATCAAGATTTGGCATCATCCCTTCATAAAAACACCCACCTCCACATTAAAAAAAAATGCGTTTCTGCGATATTTTAAAACTAAAAGTAATATTTGTTTCAAATTTAGGTTAATTAAACTTTAAATCAGTTACTCTCTCAAATAAAGTTTCAGAAAAACATATTTGAAAGATCTTTTAATAAAGAGAATTACGTTGTGTTTACAAATATGGAAGATTTCAGCGTTTTTAGACTAATAAAAAAAAAAGAAGAATTATTTCAATTAATTTAAAAAATAAATTCAATTTGAAATGTATCTCCAGTTGCCTTGATCTATCCACTATCCTTCTCCTCATCCTTTCTTCTATCACTCTTATCTGATCTTGCTCTAAATTTTCTGTAACCCCTTGCGTCCTAGTGGCTTCCCGCCTTGCTTGGGTGAAATGCTTAAAAAAAAAAAAAAAAAAAAAAAGTGTGAATGTATAATTTCAAAGATCTGCCAATGAATAAAATTGAAAAGGTTTATCAATCTTTTGTTTTGACACATAAACTAACAAAAAAGCGGATATGAATAACTCTCACTAGGACAGGGTTGCCAGATTGGCTTTTTTATGCCAAATTTCTGAAATCCTGCTTTCTTCATGTTGGTTTGGCACCAGACAATTGATTTGGCAGCCTTGGCTTTTTTTTTTTTTAAATGCTAACTAAAATATAGTAAACAGTATATTACAGCTGCCATCTTTTCTTTTTTATCCAGTGATGCACCTGAATTATGGGAGATTTTGTCCCAATTTTATCATCATATCTTTTTAATCCAGAAGGGCTTCCAGAAATTTATTGTAAAAAAAAAAAAAAAAAAAATAGAAAAATGAATAATGATTCTTTTGAAAATTTAGGATTGAGAAATTTAATAAATTAGGTAAAAAAAAAACTTTTCAATTAAAATTTTAGATTTCATGAAATTTATCTAAAATAGTTTTAAATCCTAAAGTTAAAGTGTTATTAAAATTCTAAAAAAATATTTTCTAGCGAAACAGGCTTGTTTGTCTTGTTAAAATTAAATTTCCGAATTTACAGCTAAAAAAAAATTCACTATGCTTAAAAATTGAAAGTGTTTTTACTTTAGTTTTTTTTTTTAATTATTAAAATGTCTAACCCACTAATTTTTTAATAATAAATAAAAAATCTCATATGTTTACTAACTTTTTTCTGGCTTTATATAAAACTTTTAATGCAGCTTTTTTTCTGGCCTTTTTTAACCTATTATTTAGCTTTAAAAACAAAGTTTAATCAGGCGACCCTGTCACTGGACATTGAAAAGCAAGTAACCTACTTAAAAAGTCTTTGTGGGAATTGTGGAGAGCCAAGGCCGTTGTTTATGTCTAGTGTTGGTTACTAAGCAAAACAAAGTGAAAGAAGGATAAATTTAATTGAATTTATTATTTTTTTTACCTTAGTTTATTTCATTAACCGTGTTGAGATAATTAAATTAAGTTTTGTAAAATTTGTTTATATCAAAAATAAAAGTAAAAATTTTACGTTCATCATTGATGTCCAAGTACTTGTTTTTTTTTTTTTTTTTTCTAGAATCTTTAGATTTTTTTTTTTTTTAACTCTGGTTTATTATGTAAATTTGAAATTTATTTTTGAACCCCACCAGCTATATATTCTTCTAAATGACATTTTGTTAAAAATTTTTAAATCATTAAAAAAAAAAAAAAAAATATCGTGTCAAACAATTCTTAAGAATCTTAAGAATTGTTTGACACGATATTTTTTTTTTTTTTAATGATTTAAATTTTTATATTTTCTGAAAATATCTTAAGTTAAGATATTTTCAGTTTCTCCAAATAAAAATAAAACACAAAATAAAAAATATATATGTCCGATTGTTCTTTTTCTTTTGTAATAAAAACGAAAAACCTCTTTTTGTAGGTACATAAATAGCAGTTGCAAACAATTCTGGAGTGATAATCTTCAAAGTTAGGGATCGATTTTTAAACGGAACCTTCTTCCAAATCGATAAATAATCATTTTCGATTCCTATCGTAAGTGTTTATAGCCTAAGAAACATTTTAAATGTTTTAACGAAAAAAAAAAATTTTTATAAGAGGACTAGTTTTTAGTGCCTATTTTTATCCCCCGGACAAGAAACTTTTTTGTTTGCTTTGATGTGCGTATTATACATGAAAAAAAAATATCAGTAATTATTTTAATAATTTAAAACTAAAAAAAGTATAGCATACGGTTGGTATCCTTTTTTTTTACTACAATTTTTTGAAAGTATTTTTTAATTATTTTTCTTTAAAAAAATATCTTGCATAAACTTCAATAAATCAAGAAAAAATCCAAATTGAATTTGAATAATTAAAGTTTTTAAATTCAATATTTAATAATTAGGCAAATTATTAATTAAGCTACGCACTTTTGGGGCAAAAGTTCTGCTAACTTGAAAAATACGTTATTCTCAGAATTCATGAATTTTTTTAGTTGCACTTTATTATTTTAGTTTATTATTCGGTACCGTAAAATAAATTTTATAACCAAAAGGTAACTCGGTCATATTCATTTTTAGTAGGTAGACAAACCTTTTTAAACATTTTTAGTAGGTGCTCTAGCCAAACCTAGCAACGATATTTCTTTTAAAATGTTTTCTTATCTTATTACTTTTTTTTTAAACTGAATAGAAATAAAACTGAAAAAATCTATAAAACTGAAAAAGAAGTTATTGGAACGGTCAAACTGTAGCAAAAATTGACAGAACTTGCCATTATGGTCCTCACCCAAAGTACGCATTTTTAATCTATATTTTTAAAAATAGTTTAAACAGAAATACAGAAGCACTTTTTTCACTCACCGTCGAAAAATGTCGACCACTTACTCGTAAAGCTGAAAAAAATATCCGTTTTTATTTGTTAATGTACAAAAATGAAACTAAAAACATTTTAAGAATTGATTCGAGGAGGAGATAAATGACCTACAAAATCTTTTCGTATATAATATTTATAGTTTTTGTTTCTTTAACCCACTTAATTAGTTTAACAAGTTTTCAAAATGATTCCTAAATAAGTAAATATAAATTATTTCACTTATTTATTACTTCTGTAACCTGAATAAAACAAAACTCCCTTCCAAGACGATATTCAGACTCCAATTCAGTTACCGCCCTCCAGTAACGATTTTACGCAGCGCAGTGGTTAGCAAACTGTCTCTAGTTTCTGTCTATTATTAACTCTCCTTATCCATTCGGTCCTTACGGACTTCTTGCACCATAAATTGGTAAAAGTCTAGAATCTGGGTCATAATCAGGGTTGCCAGATTAAAATTTTTCTTTAAAGCCAAATATATATATATATATATAAAATTACAATGTTGGTGTTGCTTTATATGCGTCTACTCGATCAGAGTATCCTACCACCACATTTGTATCTTTACGTTTAAAAACGTAGGGGGGAGAAGTAAAAATGGAAGGAGAGATGCCATTATTGTTGTATATATATCTGATATTGAGCGCTTTCTAATAAGTACCGCGCATAAATAATATATTTATTTATTTATGCACACACTTTTCACACACACACACACACACACACATTTGACTTCTTAACCCTTTAGATAAAAATATTCTGAATGTCTTTTTAAACATGCCAAAAAAAATGTCGGGACAATGCCTTTAGAAAAAGTGATCAGTAAGATACACGCCAAAGCGGCACCAATTTTTTTTTATATAAAGACAGAAAAGTAAACAGTAAACTAAACAGAAACTAAACATGAGATTTTATTTATTAGTGGGATTTTAGGTGTTTTATAATGAAATTTGGTGTCAAAAAGCCAATCTGGCAAAGGTAGAGATAATTCACATGCGCAAAAACGAAAGTACATAATTTTGTTTTTGTTAATTCACTTTTATAGGCTAAAAAGAAACTATTCTGGGTGGTTGATTTTAATTTAAATAAGTGACTACACAATTACTCGAAGCAAACAGTAGTTGACTGGTTCAGATTTTGTAGAGGTGTGTGCTGTTGAAGAAAAAAAACGTGGAGAGATTGATGAAAAAAAAAACTGATTCTAAAAAGAAAATATAAACCGAAACGCAACGAAGTACTTCATCAACAATAGTTCTTTGGGGGAAATGAAATAAATTCTGAAGAATCTAATTACTTTGTTCCTGATAGATCGAGAAGCAGTCATCATCCAAAGACAAGGTTCTCTACGATCAGTAGTGATGGTTGATCTGCTAATAAGGGCGAACTAATTTGGGGTACAAGCACAAATTTATAAATTAATTCGTGAAAATAATTGTTGATTTACAATATTTTAATGAATCTTTATACTTCATGCTCAAACAATAGAGAAAAGCTGGCTCTCTAAAAAGTGAAAGTGTTTTGTTTTTCTCAAAGAAAGAGTCGCCAACAAGCATATCCTCACGATTGGAATATTTCGAAAATAATCCAATATTCGTTTATTGTTTTTATATTTCAAATACATTACAGTATTTTTAAATACATTTATTTGAAAATAAAAATAAACGATTTTTTTAAACTCGCGAATTATAACCAGTTTTAGGCACCTCCACTGAATTTTCGATACCTAAGTTTTAAAATTAAATTTAAAAAATGTAAAAAAGCATTCTTGAAGATTTCATAAATGATTCAATTTATTATTTCCAGTAAGTAAAATATTCTGGTGTATTTCAGATAGAAATTATATACAGTGTGACCCGGATATAAGAGACCCGGATATAAGAGAAACCCCGGATATAAGAGAGATTTTATCTGATCCCAAATTAGAGCCATACTTAAACAAAATAGACCAAACCCGGATATAAGAGAAACCCGGATATAAGAAACTTCTTCTCCGGTCCCGACAACTCTCTTATATCCGGGTTACACTGTAGATTGGAATGTCAAATAATTGTTCGATTTTTTTAATTTTTTAAAAGCGCCCATTTTCTTAATTTTAAGAAATTTGTAAACAAACAAATTTATCGGTTTTAAAATTCTTTCAAAATTAAATTATAGATTTGTGACACGTTATTTGAATAAAATTAGAAAATTTAAAGTTTGGTCTCAATTCTAGACTTTTTATCAAAAAATCATTAAAAATTAAATTTAAAATACCAACATTTTATGCAGTAGCCTTCCCCAGTAACAGTTTCAGTTGCATATGGTCAAGTAAACTTAACTAATATTTTATATTCTCATCAGTTAAAAACAGTCTGTGTTCGAGCTCAGCTAAAAGGATCTCGATTTTCTAAGATGGAGCCAGTCTTTGAACTAATCTTAATGTGCAAATCATTACTCGCAGCTCCCCCAGGATTTTCGGAGGCGTGGTTATTGCTACTGTGCAGTAAATGGAGTTATGTTTCTCTCCTTATTTTAGATGGGAGAACTTGTTCATCCGCGGGCATTCCAACCATGCAGCAGCACCCTCCTCATTACAATAAGAAAGCAGGGGTCAATATTGTAAATATCGATGCCAGTGGTCGCAAGGACTGGGCGAAACAATTTTTGTCCTTGGCCCATGCACGTGGTGTATGAAAATGGTTAGCAAGCTTCTCTCGTTAGAACCATTTCAACTGAGTAGTGAGTTCGATCCTCACTGGGTGCCCCACACTTTAGGCCTTGTGCCAAATCTAAGCTACATTTTTAGAAAACACCATATGCAAAATGTATGACACTCTACACGTAAAACGACCTTGTGTCACATCCTGGGAAACCGGATATCGCACCCGGCCGGAAGTTACTGCCGGCTACTCAAACATCTAAAACGTCACCGCGGAAAACATAACGAATGCCGTTAACTTCCATTGACTCAGCGTTTTTCAGTCAACGTCTCACACAAACTAAAAAAAAAAACGAAACATTTACATATACGAACATTCCTAACCAAAAACAATTACCAGAAACCACTTTATATACACATGGTGTCCGAATGGAACCCATGTGTACAGCCAAAAAGTAGAAGGTAATTTTCAGTCATCACCCCAAATAATATTGGATCGTTTCTTGGCCTATGGCTGAGATTCGATCACGGCTTCGACGACTAGCTTGGCCTGGACCTGGCAAGTCCGACCAGCCTGGACCTGTTAGGACAAATCATGACCAGTGGCCTTTGGTGACTAGGTCTCTCGACCTGACCATCTTGGACAAGCTATTCTCCCAATTTTTTTGGTCAGACCAGTCGGCCTTTGAGATTCGAAAACTTCGACTGGGACTCCCACCTGTTATTAATCGACCTTGACTAGTCACATCTTGGACTTAGTGGAGTGGCCTTTGGTGGAAATACCCCGTTAATCCCTTGGCACATCTTGATTTTTTTCCCGGCTTTTTTTGGGGGGTTTGTGACAAATATTGGATCTTTTCTTGGCCTATGGCTGAGATTCGATCAAGGCTTCGACTAGCTTGGACTGGCTCCGGTCGGGACTTGCTAGGACAAGTCATGACCAGCTTTGACTAGGCTCTGACCAGCTTGGACAAGCTATGACCAATTTTGACCAGTGGCCTTTGAATGGAAACACTCGGGTCTCCCACGTTAATCGACCTTGTGTCACATCTTGACTTAGTGGGAGTCAAGTAAATACCAATTCTCCCGGCTGATTTTTGGCCTCGGGGTTGAGCGACGAGCTCCCCCTCTCACCTTCGCTGACCACACGAAAGAGCCAGAGCCAGCAGCAGCCCAGCTTCATCAGCAGCAGCTAGAGCAGCCCAGCTTTATCAGCAGCAGCAGCTAGAGCCAAAGCCAGCAGCAGAGCAGCCCAGCTTCATCAGCAGCAGCAACGAAGCAGACATCAGCAGCGGCCAGCCGGCTACATGATATGCACTAGTCTATCCTCGGCTACATGATATGCACTAGCCTACACTCGGTTACATGATATGCACTAGTCTATCCTCGGCTACATGATATGCACTAGTCTACACTCGGTTACATGATATGCAATAGTCTACCCTCGGTTACATAATATGCAATAGTCCTTTTCAGGACTAACCTAGCCGCGTTATTACGAACGTCCTTTTATTAGGACTACCAAGCTGCGATCCTGCACGACAGTCTACCCAAGGACGAACTGACTACACCAGCGCTGTCCACGTCGATCCTCTCTCTCCTCAAGCGCCGACGCGCTCTTTACTCAAGTACAGACATCCAGGGATCGACTGGACCTCGAACACCGCTGTTCCATTGGCCTACCTCCAAGCTGTCGCCTTGAAACCTGACAACGCTCCTTCAAAACTATACGACCAAACTACCACAAACGATTATTTGTATATACTTGTGCCAGATTATTTAATAAAATTTGGCTTAAACTTTTACATCCTCGTTTTTGTTGTCCTTGCTTCGATCGTATTACCATATATTATTTTTCTGCTTGCGGGGTTAACAGTCAACCTGCTTAGCGCCGCAACACGGATATATATCTGGCGACAGGCCTGGGTTTGACTTTCTTTTCTATCTGTAGCTGAAATTTCTGGGACACGTAATAAGAAAGAAGGGCTTGGAAAATCTGATACTCACAGGGCGGATAAAGGGAAAGAGGGACAAGGGAAAGCAACGCGTAACATAACGTCCTTAAGCAAGTGGATCGCAGAACGGAGTCTTGGAGAAATGACAAAAAAAAAAACAAAAAAACCTTATTGAAAGCTACAAGAAGACTAAGAGACAGGAAGAGGTGGAGAACCATGATCTCCTACGCCCTGAAGGGACATGACATAAACAGAAGAAAGACGAAATAATCATTTTTGACGTACGAGCTCAGGTCACATCTAGGAACATCTTTGCTCTGAAGTATTTTGCCAGTACTTTTGGATAAAAATATCTCTTAAAATTTTACTTTTTTAAACGTGACTCATATTGTGAAAATTGTCTACTTGCACTTTTCTCAGCAGAGATATAAGTCCTGTGTAATCCGACCAATAACTGATCAAAACTTTTGGGGGACAATAGCTTAGTGGATTTTGGTTATTGTACGTCCAATGCCTGGGCCGGGTGATACACTTAAAGAAACAGTGAGCAATAACTGAGCAGCAATAAGAAGAACAAGATAACCTATCTCAAGATATTGACATCGAGGGGAAAACAATCTATCCTAGTATAAAATAAATGGTTCAGTTCGAAATTCTCCAGACTGAAGATTACTCGGATCGAAAGACAATAGGAAAAAAAGCCTGAGAGCACAACGACCGGGATGCAGTGATAATAACAAAAATGAGGACGTTCTGAGAAGTTAAATAATAACTACTCACGCACAAAAATTCAGATGTTTTGTTCATACATCATATGTTGTAATGGTCTCCAGGAAAATAAGTGTAACTAAAACAGAACTGCCATTGTATTGATTGAGGTAAAAAATTTGCAGACCTGGTGACCAATTTAAAAAAAAATGCATTATTCCTGGTGTAAAAAAAAAAGCCTGATTATCACAAAAATAGGAATAAAAATTGAGGAAATTCTGCCATTTAGAAGATATTGCTAATCTTAGTTGGGTCCCTGGTACAACCTGGATCGCTTCAGTCAGGAATCTGTAAAGGTGCTCGGTATGGTGATGGATTGACTTCAGGAACAGAAATCGAGCAGGCGGCCAGGCTGTATCCGCGACCCAAATAAGACTGGCAATATCTCCTAAAAGGTAGATTTTGCTCAATTTTTATTGCTATTTTTGTAATAATCAGGCTTTTTACAACAGGAATAATGATTTTTTTTTTTTAAATTTGTCACTAGTGTATTCCAGCAAATGGGTAAAAAAAAAACTTTACACGCAGTACGAAGGCCAGGCTGTATCCGGGACCCAACTAAGATTGGTAATCGGTTACCTCATTTATTGCTATTTTTGTAATAATCAGGCTTTTTACCTCATGAATAATTCATTTTTTTTAATTGGCCATTATCTTCAAATTTACGGTCTAAAACTTTTTAAAGTCACAGTAATTTAAAACTATTCAATTTTAAACCTGTACTATGATAAAAAAACAGTTTCCGAAATTTCTTTTTATTTCATTATCAATTTGTTGAATAAAAAAATGAAAGTTAATTTTCGTTAAATACCTGGAAAGCAATCGTTTTTCTTTCAGCTACCATGAGCCTAGAAATTTACGACGCAAATAAACGAACTTAACTAGGGTTTTTAAATTTTGTTTGGGCTTGGAGTTTTATCTTCAAATATAGATTTAAATCGGATATTCTTATTACTTCAAAATTCAAACGTTCTTTTTAATGGATACCCGTGTTTTAAACAGATGCCCCGTTTTTATTTTAATCAGTATTATTAAATTACACCTAAAATTTATGATTTTTTTTTCATAAGTTTATTATCTGTTATGTTTTTTTTTCTGAGACAATATAAAATTTAAATAAAATACTATTACATTTCATAAATGAAACAGGCAACTCATTTATGAAATGAGAGTTTATTTCTTTAAGAAAAATTTTGAAAATGCGACGTTAATGGTCACTCAGAGCATTAGACATGTGTTTAACAATATGAAAGTATAAATGAATGATTCCTCGCAATCAGGGGAAATAACTCTAGGACACATGACATTTTTTCAGAAATGTGCTCCAAGAGTTTTTTGTCGAAGACGATTTTAATAATTTTTTTAGCATATTAAAAAATTATTTTAAAAACAGTTTCATGCAACAGATTGTAGTAAGCTTTCTAATTTAGGATCTGTAAAAATAGAGCTTTTTAATAAGAGCATTTCCAGAGTCACCCACTTTCAAACTTAATTTAAATTTGAAAAACTTGATAAATGTTTTAAATATTAAAACATTTATCAAGTTTTTAAAATTTTTCATTTAAAATTGAAAAAAAAAATTTCATGTAAAAATTCATTTTTCATCAAAAAAAAAAAAAAAAATTCTGGCTTTAAAAATGACCTTAACCCATTAAAAGCTTTTTTAATTAAATAATGTCTTAGTTTTATTGAGTTTTTTTTTTATTTTATAATTCAGAGCTAACGTTTGGGTATTTCCATATAATTTTTCACAAAGAAAATCGACGATTTATCAAGATCTTCTGCATTTTAAATCTAAAAAAATTAGAGACGCCCAGTTTCGTCTTTTCAAGTTTTCGGTTTTCATAAAATTGGGGGTGGGGAAGGGTAACAGATGTAAAAAAACATTTTTATTACTATGACTTTCCTAAAAAACGAACATTTCTAAAATAAATTCGTTAATTTTAAATAAGTTCTGAAAGTTTCATTAAAATCCAACAATTATTTGATTTTTGAAAGATTTTCAACAATGAAAAAACATTAAAAAAAACCTAATGCTAAAAAATAAAATTAAAAATATTTACGTCGACCTCTGACCTAAAAAAAAAAAAAAAAAAAATCAAACATGCTAAAAAGGAATAAATTTTTTTTAAAAATAATTAGAAAATAACTTTGTTTTTATTAAGTTTGTGGTCTTTTTTTTATCAGGGTATGCTACTTTTTTAGCGAAAAAGTGGACATTCCTACGTTAGCCTGATGAATTTTTATGAGTGTCTCTTAAATTTTGAAAAACTTACATTTAAATACTTGTAAAATAAAATCCTTCCATTTTCCTTCATAAAAGTTCATCAGAGGACGAAGAAACGCGTCGACGAAGTTGAGTTTTCCTTTTGTTTGTATGTGTTTGTCTGTGTCTGTGCGTGTGATAAAATATAGTTTGAAGGTATGCAATATTCATGGGTCAAAGTGCTTAATATCAGGGATAGACTAGAGTATGTAAATATAAAAGTGGACTTTGAAGTCAACACCCACAAGCTCTGGATGTTGACTTCAGTGTCCACTTTTATGAATAAGGTATTTTTAGGCAACAAGTAGTCATCCAAACAAGTTTGCTTGAAAAGAACCAACAAGGTAGTGTTCAATTCTTTATTGCATTTTTCCAATTTTCAAATAAGGTATCGACTTAAAAATACACTGACGCAAATAAATCCGGTATTTTTACATGGAAAATGCGCCATGACGTCATAGCGTAGCGAGGTTTCGAAAGCGCCACTAGAAGTTACTTCACTTCACTAGGCGTCTGGCCATTGACGCATGTGGTTCCTAGTTTAGTCAACTACATGTCTTTAGAATACGATCGTCAAAGATAGTTAATTAAGACCAGTTGGAGAAAGTTGGCCTTGTGCCAAATTTTGTAATTTTAAAAATAAATCTTAGCTGCCTTATTCGCCGGCCACAAAGCCAAAGAAGGTCATTGAATGGTTTAAAAAATACCCTAAAACTATGGTCTACACGATACTTGAATTAGTTTTTTGAACGGAACAAAAAACAACATCCCAACATGAACTTCGGACAGTTTTTTTTTTTTTTTTTTTTTTTATTATATACAGTGTAACCCGGATATAAGAGAGTTGTCGGGACCGGAGACGAAGTCTCTTATATTCGGGTTTCTCTTATATCCGTGTTTGGTCTATTTTATATTAACACATTCTCTAATTTGGGACCAGAGAAAATCTCTCTTATATCCGGGTTACACTATCCACTACTATTTCAATCAAAGTATCTCCTAAGGCGTTCGAAAGTACTTTAGACAAAACAATCGGACAGACAGTTTATTATCCACAATTACAATTTCGATCCCAATTCACAACAATTTTTTAATTTTTTTTTTTATTAGAAAATTGGGAAAAATACAATAAAATATTGCAGGCAGACTTTGTCTGTTCTTTTTAATCAGATTTGTTTGGGTCAACAAAATGAAGAATAATCATTTATTTTACATGGAAGAACTGAGAAATGATTTAATTTGCAGTGTGTTGGTGGGGGGGGGAGACCGATTTAGTTAGATTCCAAATCATCCAATATGAGTTGAGTAAAAAAACAAATGTGAAAGCGAGAGGCGAAGAAAAAGAATTAATTTGTTTACAGTAGATTTTTTTTAATGTTTGTCAACGGATATGCGTGGCTACTCCACATTGCTACAAATTAAGAAAAATTTTCAAATGCAAATACTTTTATTTTATTCCATATCTTCACTTTGCAAAAAGAAAAAAAAAGGAATTTTTCATTTTTGCAGACGAAGGGAGTTAACTCCTGACTGAATCCAAAACTAAAATGTTTGAATTTCTCCCTGTGAGTGATTTGATACATACATCTATAATTTTTTTAAAGTAACATATGTCCTTGAATAAGCACTCTGGTCGTTTATATAGAAATTGGACCGGTGGTGGGGCTTTTATCTCTCATTCACATATGAAGCAATTTGGATTCTTTTCCGACTTGCAATAATTCTGTTAATCCTTGCCTTTACAAATAATGAAAAAAATCAATACTTCAAACAAGAATGGCAAAACCCTTTTCATCAACACGTATGAGCCCATGTGATTCCTATGTCTGACAGACACACGTATTGACAAACTGTGCAATAGAAAAAACTGATGACAGAAACATTCCCTGAAACTTATTTTTAAAAAATCCTTAAACCTTTGAAAAGATATTATGCTGAGTAAAATTTTATGATGGTGTTGCCAAAGTATTATAAAGAAAAAAGAAATAAAGTCTTTGCTGCATAATGCCTTTTAGGGCATGTCTCGTTTCAGGGGGCGGAGAAGGGCACTTTTAGTCGCCAGCAAATTGAACACAACATACACATGCCAAAAGATACAGACATATCTAATAATTCAGCAAAAAGGAGTCTACACAAAATCTTTCACTCACCATATGAACTTTTGCACACATGTTAATAATGTCAAGTATGGACGTATGGAAAATTAATTCTAAATCTTATCAAAAATAATTCAATAAAACTCAAAAAATAAATTTTACCGACAGCTGCAAAACATTATTTTCTTTCAGGTTGGACAGAAAAAATACACATATTTTTTTAAAAAAATTACTTGTAATTTTTCAGTGAAATTTTTAAATTCATCCTGTCACTGTTTATACAAAGTGTTTTTTTTTTTTATTAAATAAACACATATTTGAATAATCTAAAAATTTAAAATTTAATGCTATTTTTGAGTGAACCTTTTTTTAAAAGAATTTTCATTTTTTTTCATTTAGCAAATGTTATTTTTTTGTATGGATGTTCAAAAAGACGATTCTGAATTACTGCCTTTGACTACTTTTTATTATTGAAAGAGTAATATGATAATTCAATAACTCCTAAATTAAGAATAATAAAAAAAAAGAAAGAAAATGCATTGGGTGCAACCAGATAGTCTATGACATCAAATATGTATGAAAATAATAATAAAATAAAAGCAATGTATTAAACTCAAAAGTATTATTTAAAGCTGACATCAACACTTTTGTACCTTCTTGGAAATACCAAGTGAAACCACAATCTTCTCCAAGGTTCACACTAGCCTGTTCAGCCACTGTAGCCCACAGGAATCACTTTTTCCTGCTATACCAGTATGACAGTTCCAATCACAACAGACACCGATTTGTGTTTACACGTAATAATTGTAAATGTGTCATTAAAGGTGGTAAGTCTTTGCTTGCTCATAGAATGAAGCACCATATAGGCTCTAGAAACTTTGGCTCTCATGAACTCTGGTGGCTCTCTAATAGCATGTTTTATTTAACACGCTATTCAACACTAAATAAGAGTAAGTCTTCTATCCCTCTTCAATCAATTTGAGGTGTTAATATCTACTGATAAAACAGAATGTTTTGCTCATAAATTATCTTCAAATTCTACTCATGACTCATCTAGAATACCTTTTCCTGACTTTCCACTTAGAACTGAGTCTCTGTTGAGTGATATACATATAACTCCATCCATGGTCTCTGCCATCATCTCTACACTGGATCCCCACAAAGCATGTGGACCTGATGGTAGCCTGCAATTGTCCTTAATAAATGTGCTTCTGAACTGGCCCCTGTTCTCTCTAATCTCTACAATAAATGTCTTGCTGCTTCTTGCTTTCCCACTTGTTGGAAATCTAGTCTCTAATAACTCAGGTGAACTGTTTGACCCTTCCAACTATAAGCCTATTAGCCTTCTACCTCTTTTTGACAAAGTACTAGAGGCTTTAATCAACTCTGATTTGGTCAAGCATCTTAAATTGCAGTGTTTTCTTTCAGATAAGCAACATGGTTGTCACTTCTCTAGGTCAACTGCCAATATACTATTATGGCTGAAATATCTATCAAGCTTAGATAATGAAGCTTAAGTGTTTGCTTTGGACATCTAAAAAGCATTTCACGGAATATGGCATACTACTCTTTGCAAGTTGAAAGGTCATGGTATTTCTGGACAGGTTTTGAACTGATTCATTCTTTCTTATCAAACTGCAAATGGAAGGTTATCTTGAATGGCTACTCTTCTAGATCTTTTTGCATTAATGCTGGTGTCCCTCAGGGTCCTATGCTTGGGCCTATGTTGTTCCTGATTTTCATCAATTACCTTCCTGATGACATCAGTTTTCAACTCAGTATCTATGTTGATGACACAACTATTTACTCCTTTCTTAATTGATTGGTTCAATAAGGTAGCTAATCTTAAAAGTGACCTAGAATCTTCTGCTATCTTAGGGCAAAGAATGACTTGCAAATTTTAACATCTCTCAAACAAAACTGCTATTAATCATCTGAGAGACCCCTTCCTGCCTTCCATCAGAATGGCTGATGCTAACCTCCAGGAGAGTGGTTTGTTGTGGCTAACATTTTCTGCTGACATGAAGTGGAAAGATTATATTCAATCAATTGCTATGTCTGCTGCTAAGAAAGTTGGTTTACTGTGTCATGCTAAACAATTTTCCTCTCCAGAATCTATCTTACATATTTATAAGTCTACCATTCATCCATGCTTTGAATATTGCTGCCACATATAGTCTGATGCTCCTGCTATATTTAGAGATACTTGATGAAATCCAAAGAAGAATCTGCAATATTATCAATCTTGACTTGGTTTCTTGGTTTCAGTCCCTTTCCCACTGCTGTAACATAGCTTCCCTGTGCTTTTTCTATAAATAATTTCATTTAATTGTTCTAATGAGCTTTCCTCTTTCATAACTAGATTTTATGAATTTAAGCACAGTACTAGATTGGCAGCAAAGTCTCATCATTTTACAGTTGAAATGGCTAGCTGTAACCATAAATTCTATGCTAACCATTTCTTTTATCATGCTTCTCATTTGTTGAACTCTCTTCCGGCTTCTTTTTAACCCATTCAATTTTGATCTTCAAAAATTTAAATGCAAAGTCACTCATTATCTCCTTAATTCTTGTTCTTTTATTGTCCTCTCATCTTAATAGTATTTTTTCTCATTTCTTTACAATTAGTAACTCTTTGCATCTTAGTGGCTTTAAAACAAAAATTTAAAAAAATTATTAATATTAATATACCTCCAAAAATTTGATAAAAAAAGAGGACAATCAACAAAACATCAAAGCAAGATCTTATCATCAAAACCTTTGTGATCAAAGGATTTTTTATGTGAAAAATAATTTGGCAAACATGGACCTTCATGCTTGCAAAAAAACACAGTGTCAAAAAGATGAGTTTTGCCATGACACCACTTAAACTACCTTCACTATTCAGCAATGTCTGTTTTTGAAAAGTGATGATTAGACCTGCAATAAAACCTAAACATGTGAAAGGGAATTTATACATTTTCTTTGTTCTTGAGAATGGACAACAAAAATAATAAACACTTTTTATTTATTATATTGTTTATTGGAATGGGTGGCAAATTTCTTTATAAATTGGTGAATGATAAATATTGCATTGCATTAGTCTTAATACAATTGCATTAGTTTTTAGAATGTTGTAAATATAAAATTATTCTAAAAAATAAATAATCTATTAAATAAAGGCTGTCGATAGATTGGTCGACACCTCATAAAAACACCCACCTCCATGTAAAAGAAATGCTTTTCTTCAATATTTTAAACTGAAACAATGTATTATTTGTTTCAATTCAGATTAATTAAACTTTAAATCAGTTAATTTTACTCAAATAATGTTTCAGAAAGAATATTTTATTTTTGAAAGATTTTTTAATAAAGAGAATTATGTTGTGTTGACAGATTTTATAGATTTTACTGATAATCAGAAAAAATGATTCCAATCAATTTAAATTTGGTTTGAAACAGCAAAATCATTTTACTTATTGGAAATATTAAATTTATTCTATTAGCTTGGAATAAAATAAGAGCTTCAAGAGTTTTTTTTAAATGCACATTAAACAGGTAAGAAAATTTAAAAAAATATAAACAATGTATTAAACCCAAAAGTAATCATTTAACTAAAAAACATACTTTTAATGTACTGTAAAAATTATTCATTCAACTAAGTTTAATAAACATGTATAGAATAAAAAAGTGTATTTCTAAACTATTGGTTATATATGGCTTGATTATTGCACTGCTGATGTTCCATATTTCTTTAATTTTTTTCACACAATTTTTAAGAGAGAGTTTGAAAGAGATAATTGTTGACCACTGATCTCACTGGCTGTCATGCATAAATAAATGTTATTTTCATTTTTTTTTAAAAAAGTAAGCATTATATTTACAAAAGCTAGTTAATCCTTAAATTTAATGACTTCAAAAAACATCTTTAGAACAAATATTGGATTTTTAAATTTCTTGTTTGCTTTTTTTGTCTATAACAGCAATTTGATGAGTGACAAGTGAACATACCAATGTTTTAAAAATGCTAAAAACTTTACTTATTTACAGAAATTAATTTTTCTTTTAATATAAATTAGCTTTAGGTTATTATCTTTCAAATAAAACCAAAATTTAAATTCAATGAAAATATTTAAATTATTTAAAATATATTTTTTTGTTTTTTAGGAAGTAGATGACAGTACCTACCATCATAGCAGGATGTGACACAAGGTCATTTTTTTATATGGGCACCCATACACAAAAATTGCCTAGTCCCTGTGATCACTGTCATGCTGGCATCAATTTTACACTGACCATAGATTCTACTGAACAGATTTTTAGATTTAGGCTATTATCATCCAAATAAAATTGAAATTTAAATTCAATGAAAACATTTAAATTGTTTAAAATATATTCTTTCATTTTTTAGGAAGTTGGTGGCAGTACCTACCATTAAGGTAGAATGTGACACAAGGTCATTTTTTATGTGGAGTGCTCATACACAAAAATTGCCTAGTCCCTGTGATCACAGTCATGCTGGAATCAATGTTACACTGACCACACCTCTGAACAGATTCTATACTTTGATCCTGGAATCTATGATAACTTCATGTAACTTTCTCTTTTTCAGCAGACAGATTTCCTGTTAGCAAAATACTTATAAACCCTCCCACCACCACCACCACCACCCATTTAGATCCTTGGTCTGTCAGCACTGTTCAACCTTCACAACCCCCACACACTTTATGTTCAACACTCACCCACTTTGCCATATTTTTTCTATCCTTTCCTTTTTATCTTATTTATTTGTTAGTCAAACGAGTCTCAAGTTTGTACATATTTCTTTTTCTAGTTTCACTCTTTCAGATTTCAATAAACCTGTTGATCTTTGGCTGCTGTTAGGCGTTAACCTGTCTGAGGTGCATGAGACAGACATGTACAAGGAGGAAGTACACGTATTATTAACAATTTGCAACAAACTGACATTATGGTCTTTGTGATATTATGGACAACCATGAAGAAAGAGAAGAGATGGTTTTACCTTAATCTCAGTGTTTACATTTGATAGACCAGTGGCAGGTTCCTTCAAAGGGGAATGGAAAATGAAGGGATTTTTAAAGATCAAGTGGCAACAAAACAGGAAATAGGGTATATTCAGGTGCTGGTCTATATTAACAGTCATGCTTGAAATATGGGAGAGTTCTTGATGAGAGATGGACATATTCATTGAGCAGTTCTGAAGCCTGCATTTCGTAATACCAGCTACTATGTCATGATGAGTAAATGTGTGGTTGGTAAAGGGAAGAGCTGACATAGCAGTAGTTGTCCCAAGTATTACCTACCCTACATACCCACTTGGATAAGCAAGTAAAGTTCTGAATAAAACATATATATATAAATAAGATTTGCATTCCTATTTCTTAATGTAGCATTTGTCTTTCATTGTGTTACTTTGTGAGCATGCAACATGCTCTTCCCCAACCACCTTTGGTGCACACTGTCAAGATTGAGATTCAGAATGCAATATGGGCGGGGGCGCAGTGATCATTGACCAATTGGTGAGAAGACTTGAACAAGGGTCATGTATGTTTGCCTCTTAATTACCTCCCTTTGATTATTGCACTCTGTATAAAAATGTATCTTTTTAGAAATAGAAATGTAAAAAAATTGTTTATTGTCTGCCATTATTGAATATGTTTACCTGGTGGCAGCAACAAATTCCACAGATAAAAAGAAACAGGTTCAAATAGGTTTGAAGTGATTGTAACCATGTAGGCATCAAATCGTAAATGTATGTGCATTTTAATAATAGGTAAAAATACTACCTCCAATTTTTAAAAATTTGCCAGTAATCAGAGAAAATCTGATTTAAATTAAATTTTCAATACTTATTAATTACATAATTAATTCTATGTTGAATAAGTAATTTTTTTGTGTATGTGTGTCGGGGGTGAAATTTTACCTCCCATTTTAATAAATCTTGTACTTTTAAATCTGGGAGATGTTCATAATATATTTTTCCTGTGTGGTTCTTTCTTCTCTATTTCACGTCTCACTGTATTTATGAACCTTCATGCAACCCCAGTGCAGGGCATGAGGTGGTCAGGAATTTGATTGCCTGACCAAAGAGTGGTGGTGGCAGAATATTGAGCTACCCAACTCCTTCCATCTCATGTGGGTGTCTCTTACCATCACTGCCTGAAGGCATGGTCTAGCCCAAAGTGTAATCTCTCCTACCATGTGGGTTGAGTGGGCACTTAAGAAAATACTATCACTTAAGATTAAGTTGACCATGAACAGATGGCTTTTACACTAGTCGTTGTCGACACCAAAACACTGGGGGGGGGCGAGAAGAAAGAAAACTATTGAAAAATGTTTTCCTTTCTTGTTTTCCAGTTTATTTTGAAAGCCTTTTCCCCAATTTACCATAGCTTTCTTAATAGAGTCACACCTTGGTAATAGCTTCTAGTTCCTCGAAATTCAAATGACTTCTTCCTCTTGCTTTTTTCTTTTTAATTTTGTTGTCATCTAAGTATTTTGTAATAATTCATGCTGTGTGTTTCAGGTTATTGTCCAGTGATGCCCCAAAGACAGATTTCGTGCACTTTGTTTTATATTATTTTTAAGAATAGGCAAATACTGCTCTTTATACATGATACTTTGTACTCTCACTAGTTCTCCTGACCCAGAATCAGCAAAACATCCCCAGAGCAGAATGCTCCCACCACTGTGCTTGATTGTAGGGAGGGTATTTTGGGGTTTGTGAGCTTCTTTCTTTTTCCTCCATACATAACGAGAGTTCATATAACCAAATAATTCTATTTTGGATTCATCTGACCATAAAACAGAGTTCCAATATTTACTCCGGTGTTCTAGATGGCTTCTAACATAAGCTAATCTGCATTTTAGGTGTTTAGCCATTAAGCAAGAGAGTTTACCTTGGGCGACAACCTCAAAGTCCTGCTCAATAAAAGCATCTTGTGACTGTCTTTGTCAATACATTCAACCCTAATGTCTTTACAACATTGACAATATCTTTTGTCATTAAGTGAGGATTCTTTGAGACATCTTTAATAATTTTCCTTTCCATTCTGCCAAAAATTAACTGTTTTCTGCCGATCCTTAATTTAATCTCAACTCAGTGTGTTTTGTACTTTTTGATAATGGCATAAATTCTTGATCTAGGGACATTTAAACATTTGGAAAGTATTGTATATCCATCATCTTGTTTGTATGCATCAACTATTTTCATTCAGAGCTTCTTGACAAGTTCAGCTGTCTTTGCCATGGTTGCAGATCGAATGAGTTATCATGGTACGTGGCACTCACATAGTGAATACTTCATTTCCTTTTAGAATGTTATAGTATCAGGTCAATACTTTTTCATTTTAAAAGGGTGCTTGTATTAAATGTCAAAGTAAGGAAAAAAACATTACAATTGCCATAGAGCAATATTATTTCATAATTTCAATAGGGGGAATGGGCAATAATTTTGGACTGCATCAATTTTTAGAAAAATTTATAATTATGAGTGTAAGAGATTGAAACCTCTAAAAATTTCTAAATATGGAATAAACTATTTATGGTAAATTCAATAAGTGCGTTTCCTTAGAAATTATGCCAATATTCATATTCAGTGGGGGCAAATAATTCTGTTCTGTGTGTGTGTGTGTGTGTATATATATATATATATATATATATATATATATATATATTACTAGCTTTGATATAGTGCTACTACTCACTAAATTCCAGTGGTGATACTCATCCAAGTATATGTAACCTATCGGATTGTGTCCCAAGAACCACATCTTTCCCCAAGCTGCTCCCTCCAGAGCATTAGAAGCTGGATCAAGCAAGGATATACAAATATTGAGTCCAGTCAGTTTCTTCTGTGTCACCAAGAGCCATTAGTCCATGGTATGACACTTGCTTTTTATGATAACAGTTCGGGTTCAATTCTCGGTAGTGGATGCGCACTGCTGATGAGTCCCAAA
>CAHIKZ030005037.1:0-2500 GCA_903632075.3 Acanthosepion pharaonis | reverse complement strand
GGTATGGACAATTATCCCATGCTATTACATGATTTGGACAATTTTGCAGTTGCACCTGTTATATATATATATATATATATATATATATATATATATAAAATAATTTTACAAATTTTGGTGAGTTTTCACACCAAAACAAGGACAAAAGTCTGTATAAACATATTTCTACAAATCCTTCATCTTTGAGTTATAAAGTTAAAGTAAAGTTCACGATAGATGGCGTTGCAACAAGTTACATTTGATTCAAAAGTCTGTTTAAATTTAATGTATATTTTTTTTTAAGCATTTCACCCCTAGCAATGTGGGATCACTAGCATGCAAGGGGTTACAAAGGATTTGGAGCGAGAGCAGATAGGAATGATAGAGGAAAGAATGAGGAGAAGGATAGTGGATAGATCAAGGCAACTGGAGATGTCAATTGTCATTACATTTGAATAGTTGGAGATTATAGCTCTCAGGGAAACTGGAATAGGGAAGGGAGTTCCACAGGCGAGAGGTGCGAGACATGAAGCTATTGGAATAGAAGAGACGGCTACATTTAACAGTTTCAACAGTGAAAGGGTGAGAGCAGGATGCCAGCCTTGTAGGGCGCTTGAATTCGCAAAGTCTGGGAACCAGTGAAAGCAGCTCATCAGAGGAATTACCATGAAAGTATTTGTAAAAAAGACAAAGAGAGGTGACTGTACATCTGTGAGAGAGCAATTGCAGATGAGATGCCAGATCAGGGCCAATTACATTGCATATCCGTCTCTGGATCTTATCAAGAACCCCGAGACAAACAGAAGGTGCCCCAGACCATATATGGCAGCAATACTCCATGCAAGGGCGAATGGTTGATTTGTATATTTGAAGGATCGATGCCGGGGAGAAAAATTTCCTGGCGTGGAACAGGGAGCCAACTTTCCTTGCGGTGGATGAAGCAATTGACTCAATGTATTTGTTCCATCTCAGGTCAGTAGACAACGTGAGACTGAGCAGCCACAGTGAGTTAACTGTTCCATTTAACAATGGCAGGATATTCATATTGTAAGCAGGTAGATATGATTTTTACATACATCTGCACAAATAGTAATGGACATGAGGCTGCATGGCTGTATCAGATTGTATTTCTAGATTGAAGATAACTGAGTCAGCCAATCTTTGCTGCTGTTTATTGTTGCATTGCTGAGACAGGATCCATGGCACCACAAACTATGGATTGAAGAAAACAAAGATTCATTTGAATGCCTGATCATGAAGAACACATCCTATAGGCAGTCAGAGATGATCCAATTATCAGCACATGTCAAGTGGCCATAGTATGTCGTATATCTCATAGTACTGCACGGAGGGTACATCAAGAGCAGTTCTTGTATCTGTATCATTTGCAATGTGTGCAGGGTCTTTCACCCTGATCACTCACCACGGGGGAACTTTTGTCGATGGTTTATTGCACAAACTGCTGATCCATTGTTTGTCCCTTCAGTTTTGGTTACGTATGATGCGACATTTGTAAGAGATGGAATAACAAATTTATACAACCAACATTTGTGGGCAGATTGGAATCCCCATGGTACAATACAGGCTAGACACCAGCATCAGTTTATGATTAATGTGTGGGCTAGAATTGTAAGTGAATGTCTGGTAGGTCCATATGTTCTTGCAGCACATCTTACAGGAGCTATCTACAGGGATTTTATTTCAAACACACTTCCAAAACTGCTAGAGGATGTACTCCTACTAATACGAATACACATGCAGTTCATACACAATGTGGCTTCAGAACATTTTAGTTGCATTGTTTGTGATGCACTGGCTGACATGAAAGATGCACAGGTAGGGGAGAACCAGTTCCATGGCCTGCATGTTCCCCTGCATTTGAATTTTTATCTGTGGGACCACCCCAAAAATTAGTTTATGCAGCAGACATTAATAATGTAGAGATGCTTCTTCAACATGTTACAGGGGCCTGTGAAACCATTCAATACTGTGTAAAAGTATTTGAAAGGGTCTGCTAGTCAATGATTTGACAGATGCATGTGTGTGTAGAAGCAAGTAGAGGACATTTCGAACATTTGTTATGATTTGCTGTGTTGAGGTACAATGATGGTCTTTTGGAAACATGTTTATATACACATTTTACCTGGTTTTAGTGTCAGGAACTTGCCCCCCCAAAGTTTGAAAAAGTATTTTTGGATTGTATCTTGGATTGAACATTTAAAAATGTCTACTGTAAACTTTACACATAACAACTCAAAAATGAAGGACTTGCAGACAGAGGTTTATATGAACTTTTGTCCTTGTTTTGGCGTGAGAAACCCACCCCCAAAGTTTGTAAAAGTATTTATGATACACCCTATATATATATATATATATATATATATATGTGTGTCAGCAGCAGACAATTTATGTGATGTCTAAGTACATCCACAGCAGCAGAAGTGTTAATGAAAATTATCATGATTAATTACCTTTGGTTAATTATGATCTCTGGGCTCTTAACAAAATCAAATCAACAAAA